>CM067221.1:62263233-62555066 GCA_034190945.1 Octodonta nipae
TTTCGAAATTCAGCTCCCTGACTATCAATTTTGTGGAGCGAGCATAATAAAACTCGAAAAACGTTTTTAGCTCTAGGAACGCTTGGTATCACGATATTGCTCACAGTAAAAGCACTTTGATAGCAGCCCACAATAAGGCAGATTTGACTTGGAGAATAGGGCTTCGGAGAGATTCAATCTACGCACACTTTACTCGGTGAAAACAAAGCTTCTTAGCTCGTGACAACGACTATGAAAACTAAACAGACACTCGGTCGGAAAAGCTATCGCTAACTCTCCTGCAGGACAAAGTCTACGGCAGTCTTGCTGATGGCTTTGAGAGCGGCTAGGATACCAATTAAGAAATCTGGCGGTCGTAAAAAAATTCGAGTACTTCGGTGTGATACCTTTCGAGTCGAAAATTGGTGGAATTTTCCCAATACTCCCGCTCTTTGCAGGACTCTCAGCCATTGGAACTTTTACGGTGGAGCTGCAGCTTTGGGTAAAAATAATAGGCGCAAAGAATGGCAGAAAGAAGTTCGAAGAGAACAGACGAAAATAATCAAGCTATGGAGGAGATTGGGAGGAAAGGGTCAGGCTTTACCTGTAAAATTTCCGCAAAGGAGGTATCGGTCTTCATTTGAAGAATAACAAAAAACTCCCAATAAAGGTACTCAGTCGAGCGCTTTACACTAAAAAGCTTATAGAATACGCCAAACAATTGAACATAACAAATTTTAAAGTTGTATTTATGCCTGATGCCTCTCCAAAAAAACAAGGACCATCAAGACCGAGTCAGCCATTATCCACTTGGAAATGTTTCGATAGTTTTAGTAATTTGAAATGACCGCTAGAATTAGCTGAGTATTTAGGAACCAATGTATCGATACTCTATAAAACGACTCCTACCAAAATTATAATCAGTCCAATTGGAGCCATTTGTGTCTGCAATTTCTCTATAATAACATATAACATTCTCAAAAATCATCAGCCATGTCTCTAATATTAACGCTGAAAGAACGCAGTTCAACACTGTCCATGATTTCAACCGCCTATTCAACTGAATCCCGACTACAACTACGGTTTAGCATTGCTGAGTTCACTCCTGCAAAGGTATTTCGAACATAGAGAACAACAAAGTGCATTTGATCGTTTCCAAACAGAAACCAACCACCATCGAATTACCTTAACATATCCTATGAAATTGGTGATATCGAAGAGCACGTTAGAAAAGTGTTGAGCGTGCAGCATTCAAAAGTATGTAAATGAGAATTTCTCACTGATGCCCAAGAATAATACCCTCAAGTGTGAAATATACAGCAGTAAATACGCAATAGACTTTCGACCGCAAAATAGCATATATTGTTTTTTTTTCAAACACCTACTCAAGTGCACAGCTCTGATTTACCAGAGAATATTACAAAAGTGCGAAAAATCCATCTCGGTAGTAACATGGGGAGCATTCTACAACGACAGATCATCACATGCAATTTACAAATTCGCCATTAGTGTTGTCTTAGGATTTACCATCGACGAAACTCCTTAACATCTGATCTATTTACCTATAAATAGAAGGGAAACTCACAACACAACTTTGACAATTCTCAATCAAGGATCTGTAATTGTCAATTTCCGAGGGAAGGAAATCATTGTGAGACTGGAACTGAAACAGCAATTACAACAATAACGGGGCGACTACTGTATTTAAGCAACCTCATAAAAGTACACATATACGGAGACCTAAATCAGTATCAACGAAACCTTTGAAAAGATCTCTTACATTCTCCAATAAACTATTTCTTCAATCGCTCGGATACCACATCAACTCAAGCACTCGGTATACTCCTACGTGGAAGTCCTTTGGTAACAACGATATAGTGGAAATTACTGTGGACCAAGACGATTCCTGGTTATCCATAGCGGACTCGTTTATTTTATTTAAGGGTAAAATTAATGTAACGGCAGGTACAGGTGAAGTTTCCCTATCCATTAATGCAGGAGCATTTTTCATCGATAATATGATTTACGAACAGTGCGGTAAAGAAATGGCATCGGTTTGAGGTTCCGGTCGCGTACGAGGTTATCTCTGCTATGAGCCTACCAGTTCAAGAGAATTAGCTATTGCTTGCTATAAATCTACAAAAGCAAGGATGACGATTGACAGCATTTATTTATTTATTTATTTACAATTTGGGTATCCAACAGGTAGCCTGGACCACCCAATTATAGGAAACCACATGTTACACAATTAGTCACATTCACACAAATATTTAACGCAATTACAATAAAAAGAAAGAGAACAATAAAGATTCGAAAAACTACTACTAATAAGCTACTTACATACATGTGTGCTTAAATTTTGAAAACTAAATAGGCCGCTTTGTTTAGTACATATAAGGAAATGCTGAAAATGTCAATATGCAAGAAATGTAAGTTATACGTTCTCAGCATCCTGTACAACAGGTTTTGTAGGAGGAATAGTATCACACCTACGACTGTAAAATAAATATTTAGTCTTGAAAGTATGGCTAATGTCACAGTTAAACTTGAAGTTATTATGATATCAATACAGTCCATTTTATATTGAACTAATTTATATAGAAATATTACATAAAATATATCACGACGAGTGGAAAGTTTAGACAATTGAATTTTGGCAAATTACATTCATATGTGTTATAACAATATTCTCTGTGAAACCGATAATTAATTATTAATGAATTTAATTGTATTCTTTCTATCCTTTCACGTATTTTACGTATTGTCCATTTCAGACCAAGGAAGCATATTCTAGTGTACTTCTAACGAAAGAGTTATAAAGAATAATAAGGCTTTCTTCAGATGAGTAATCTCTGGTAATTCTTAAAATAAATCGTAGGTTGCGAAAGTCCCTGTTAACAATATTCTCAACATGCAAATCAAATAAAAGTTTGGAATCCAATATTATACCAAGGTCTTTGATGTTTGTTACATGCTGTACAATATGAGTGCCAAGTGCGTAGTCAAAAGGAATATTATAACTTAATCTTGAAAATGTGATATGTTTACATTTTTCCAGATTTAATAAAACTATTACAGACACAGTAATGCTCAAGTCTAGTTAAATCAACATACAAGTTATGACAATCATCTATACTTACTACATTATGATATACCTTAAGATCATCGGCATATATACTATATTTAGGAGGAGTCATAAAACGTTGGCCTATATCACTAATGAAGATGGAGAAAAGTAGTGGCCCGAGGTGGGACCCTTGGGGAACACCAGACGTAACTTTAATGCATTTGATTGTACATTCCCGACCACGTATTGTACCCTACCTTGCAAGTATGATTTAATGAAAGATAAAAGGCTGCCTTGCACACCGAAATCCCCAAACTTCCGCATCAGAGTAGCATGATGAACTTTATCGAACGTCTTGGAGAAATCAGTATACACAACATCCATTTGAGAATGATTTTTCATTGCATTGTGTATATCTGGTACATATGGAACCAAGTTAGTAACAAAAGAACGACCTCGAAAGAAAACCATGTTGATATGGGTCTAATACATTCTTTATTTTAAAAATAGTCATTGGTTATAATAGCTTCCAACAGCTTTCCAAATATGCATAATAGAGAAATAGGACGATAAATTTTTTTGTCGCCACTTTTAAATACTGGGGTTACTAATGCCCTTTTCCAGTAGGCAGGAAAAGTCCTAGTTAGTAATGATTTGTTAAAAATTTATAATCAATTTTTAAATTATTTTTAACAGATTCTCGTAGATTTGAAAAATTTAGATTATTAGAATCATTTTTATATATTTTCCAGTTTTTGTGCATTTTCGCCTTTTCCTTAATTAAACCTATAGTATCTCGAGAATACCATATTGGATATTGCCTTTTTATATTGATTTCAGTAATGTTGCTGTTAATTATTCCTATTAGATTATTATACAGAATTTGAACGCAGCAGTCAACATTTTTATTTGAAAAAAGATAAACCCAATCGATAGCCTCAATAGCAGCATTAATTACATTGTAATCAGCAGATTCAAATTTATATATTTTATACGGTGATCTTTCTTTATACAATAAATCGTTTTCTAAATAATTCAATTGCTTTGTGGTGTCTATCTTCATCTACAAGAGGATGGTTACTTGACACTACCTTAATGTCCGGTAAATTGGAAAATAATAATTCTAAAAACTTACCATGCATATTTGGAACGTCGTTGTACTGGTATAAATTTAAAAAGTTAATTGTGTCAACTATAATTTCGGAGGTAACATTACAAACATTAGCTGACATGAGAGTTTGAGATGTAGAATCATAAGACCACAATATTTCAGATGCATTAAAATCACCAATCACCAAAACAGAGTCATTAGAATTATTTGCCACAATTTTAGAAAGATTATCGAGGTAACACTTAACATTATTGTACGTGGCATATGGGTGCACATAAAACAAACAGAGCAACAACTTTTTGTATCCCTCGCATTGAACAGATATCCACAGGTGTTCACACAAGCCATCACTTGACCACTCAGGATACCTATCACAACATAATTCAGTTTTAACTGCAACCATTACGCAACCATTACGCCACGGCGATCATTCCTAAACACATTATAATTTGGGGATCGCATACCTCTACTGAATTTATGTTATCATTTTAGTCGAGATTCCGTTATGCATATAGATCTAAGAAAGACGCAGCTGATGAAATAAAAAAATCTTTAAGCTTAGTTCTGATACCGTTCACATTTTGATAATATATAGACAAAACCATAAAAGGAAAAAAAATGGGAGATAACTTGTGATATTTTTAAAAACTGAGGGTAAATTATTTTAAATTATGTAGTTTGGTTTGACTAGTTATAACACGAGTATTACCAGAGACCGGGTTTCGTATAAAAATTTTGCAATCTTTTGTCTAATAATGCTAGTCTTTTGACTTACAGAATGTACGAACTTCTATGAATAAATTGTTTTTGGGAGTGAAATGGTCATTATATAAAATGTTAAAATCTTTGTTTGCAGCTACTCCAATCTCACTACCTTCAAACATTTCTATTTGTGAATAGCAGTTATTATAGCATCTTTGTGGATCTTTGAAGTAATCTTGACAAAATAGGTTTAGGCAAGTCCTTGTTCGCAGACGGAATTCTATGGCACGGTTCAATAATATTGCTGTAATTAGAAATTTGAAGTTCGCACAAATGTTGCTGAAAATATCAGCGACATTCTCTGAGACTGTCTCGGGAATTCCACTTATTTCAATGTTGTTCATCTTTATTTGTTGCTGCAACTGGTTCCTCAATCTTTCATTTCGCTATTTATATTGAAAACATTGGCTTGAACTGCACTAATTCTCTTTTCAAAACTTGATATTTTGTTGTTAAAATCATCAATTTTATTTCCATTGAATTGTAATGATTCGACAAATAATTCCTGCTGCTTTTTTAAAGTACTTATCATGACCGCAAGTCATCTAACTTAGATATTATAGTATTCATATCAGTTGACTCATTATTCTCGCCAGCCCTACAGTCGACGCATTTCCAGGACATCCCCGGAAAATTTTCTAGGCAACTCGGTACATTAACACATTTATTATGATACCCTTTTTTACATCCAGAGTAGGTCAGCGATGGGGAATGCCTCGAAGAGGCAAAAACAACAAACAGCTGGTGCCATGTCGCAGTTTTTAGTCACACAAAAATGAATCGCTTTGTTTAACTGTTTATGTTGAGAAATAAATTGAAGGTTAGATTGCTAATAATATCAACTGTTTTTTCTACACCTATTAGGCAAGAAAATAATTTATTCACACTAACACTTTCACAGTACACTAGTTACTTAAGAACGAGTTTATTAAAAACTAGAAAAAGATGCCTCTATCACGCAGTTTTGATCGTGTAAACGAGGAGCTACAAAAACACCTGTGACTCTGTGTATACACTACTATAATTGAACTCAAAGTCCAGCATATATTCCCCTACCATGATGTGAAACTTGAACATCTGCAAGCCGTTAAATACGATACTGTCAAACCCAAAAAGTATAGCAATATAGCCGTCAATTCCACGGAATTCGATCACATTCACTTATCTAATATTCGTCTTACTCTCAATGGAGACGGTTGGTCGAATGAAAGAATGCAGCTGGATTCCCCACAGGCGAATAAGGAGAAGTCTGCAAACGCTAGACGGACATTTATCCCAGCTTTTGCTGACAAAAGGCACCCGATACTAGACTATCTCACGTTCAAGAATCACACTCTCTTCATAATCGATTGTTACCGACGTGAGCACAACATGAAATCCTCCACTGTGGATGTACGCCTGCAAATTAAATCTCAAACCGGTTTCCCAACAAAACTTATGCTTCCTATATAATCATCCACGACTGTTTGCTGGAGTTTTCTCCAATCATGTGAAACTGGTGAATTGGAGAGTTGCAAGGACGCTGTAAATTTGAGAGAAGTGACTAACAAGGACCGTGAGGCAATAAAATATCCCATAGTCTATGGCTATCACGATAAATATTCTAATGAAGAGTACACAGAACACAAATGTGCTATAATGATATTTCTGATTGGTTACTCAATAAGATTTTACCTGAATAAATGTTTGAAATATATATCTCGCATTTTTATTTTCCAAAAAAAAATACTTTATTATGGAATGTATAGATCTTATACATTTGAACATAACTTTTACCAACAATAATATCAAAGATATAACAGGAAAGCATAATAATATTAAGAAGTTATTGAGTTTCCTTTGAAGTGGACTTGAAAGCTGTTGTCTACCACTTGTTAGAGCGGCTTCGGCTTCCTGCTCACAATCAATAGAGTAAACTGCTGTTAACCCATCAAAATTCTCTTCAGTGTCATTGTCAAACAAAATTTAAGTTTGTAGCGTGATAGGATCTTTTGGAAATTCTGCAAAATATGATGGTAGTAATCCATCATTTCATCATTCCATCATTATGCCTATTAGCGAGTAATCAGATCTACTTGAGGAGTTTAGGGAAAAGCATACTTCTACATTTTCCACCTCCTGTGGTATATGTGTGTACCAAAAGTTTTGTGATATGAAAGTCAATATCACAAAACTAGTAGCTTTCGATAATACCATTATTGAATTGAATGGATGTATACGTCTATTGTTTAGCTAGCAATTTTATAATGCAACAAAGAGTTAAAGCTTTACACCTTGTTTTGCATTCACCCAAAAATGGCTCAACGGAATGAGCGCTGAGTTATTTACTGGGGTAAGTATATTCCCCATTACAGGTCCCCAGTTCGATTCCATTTCTCCATTTTTTTCATTTATATTATTTTATTTTTCTTTTTCACATGATGAAAATAAAGTACAGTATTTTTATTAACAGATTTCGAAAATATGTTTAATTCTTGCAAAAATATATTGAAAATAAAAAACTTGCGACTCTAGATCTATATCATCAACATCATCCGGTATTTCTATCATATTGGAGAACTTGTACTTTTTCGCTGGTGGCTCCGGACTGGCATCTTCTGCGAATGGCTGAGGTTCAGAATCATTCTCGGGTGTTATACATAGAACGCTGTATATTTTCAGGCTATTTTCTATATTAAAAGTCATACCTGACTTTGGTTTCATCACCGTCTCCCATATTGACAGGCTACCTTCGTTATGACAAGCATTAAATTAATTAAATATGTCATCGGTGCAGTGAGCGTGTGAGTCCCAGAAACTATCGGAATCTTCACTCTCAGGATCAGTACAGTAAGCAAAACCGTTTTCCGGGTAATTTTTAAACTTGTTAAAACTCTTTTCTTTAGGTGCATTGACGTTGAATACAGTATTGGAGTAACTAGAAGCGAAAGCAGAAGGCTACGAGAATTATGCGAACCGACCTGAAGAGGGCAGATGTGACTCTGCCGAAACGTCGTCATTTTACCATCGATCCCGGCAGGGATCAATTATCAACTACGCGGATAAATTCCCGGAAACCACCTAACACATTTAGTGCCCGCGAAAACTTAAAAAACAAATATATATATATATATATATATATATATTATATATATACAGGGTGTAAATAGTTTGAGTGCATATATTTTAGGTGGAGGTAGTATACACCAAATTAAACAAAAAACTCTTATACCACTATGGTCAGTAGGCCTTAATAACCAAGAAAATCCCTAAAAATATTAAGTAAATTATTGTCAATCCGGCAACGTCGCTTGCGTTCGAAGCAGATTCACTCTTAGCGCGAATAATAAAGGAATGACTACGCCGACAAAAAAATAAACACCTGTGTTTTTGTATTGACTGATGACATTGACCTTAGAATTAAATAAAAGTGTATGAAATATTTTGTTGAAAATATTTACGTTTTTAATACAAGGTATTGCAATTAGAATTTGTATTTGGCGGTTTCTTTTATGCAATTATATAAAGTTGGGTAAATATGATATGCAACTCAAGAGATCTGTATATGTAGTTTTTTACCAGTTAAATTATTCGAAGAGTCATTATTACTGATTTAATTATATTATTTATATTAGACAAGTAAATATGTAATCCTACTTACCGAATTTATTATAATGATAGAACTGAGTTGAAACAACGGATTATTCACAGCAAATGTTCAAAATGCCCACCATTACTATCGACACAAGCACGACACCGTTTAATCCAATTTTCACGTATGCGAGAAAAAATTCCTGGAATATTTCGGATTTCGTCAGCAGCGTCAAAAAATGTTGTCTAAGGTCATTCTCGTCAATAACTGGAGTCGTGTAAACCTTACTTTTCATGTGTCCCCATAAGTAGAAATCTAAAGGATTGAGATCAGGAGATCTTGCTGGCCAACGTATATGTCCGTTTCGTTCGTTTCTATTTAAGAAGTCGACAACTAGATGACTTGCGTGGGCAGGTGCTCCTTCATGTAAGTACCACATATTGGAACGTGTTTGTAGGTTCACTTCATCTAACAAATCTGGTAGCGTGGTTTGAAAAAATGAAGGTAATTCTCACCTGTCAAACGTGCAGGCAGTATAAATGGCCCAACCAAGTATTCACCAACTATTCCAGCCCACACGTTAACTGAGTATTGGTGTTGAAATACTGACTGGCGTATTTCGTGCGGATTTACCTCAGACCACGAATGCGTATTATGAAAATTTATTATACCATTCCTATTAAAACTTGCTTCATCTGTTGTTAAAATATTGTTCACAAAATTAGGAAATTGTCGATGGTTTCTGAGGAACCAACGACAGAAATTGAGTCCTGGTTGAAAATCATCAATTGAAAGCCCTTGAACCCGCTGCATGTGATATGGATAGAGCAATTGTTTCCGTAATGTTCTATGAACAACAGTATGAGAAATTTGCAGCTAACTTCCAAGACTCCGTGTGCTACGATATGGGTTGATGTCGATAAGATCTAGTATTTGATCATCAGCAGCTAAGATACGATTATGTGGCTGTGGTTCGCGATTGTTTATTTGTGGTATTACACTACCTGTTTCCAGAAGCCTCTGCGAAACAGCTACGAATGTCCTAGTATTGGGCAGGCGTCTGTTTGGAAACATTTCCCTGTATAACATTCTTGCTATTCTGCAATTACGTCTGCTTTCCCCATAAATTAAGAGCATGTCACAAATAAATACTGTCGCACTATCTTAATTTTCGAACTTACACACTAATCACAACCGATTTTATTTATTTAAAAAAATATTAAATGGAAAGCAAACCACGAAGTCTACATCAAATAGATATCATTCAAATCACTTTACCGTTTATCTATTCTTATTTACAAGAATCGAAATCGCAAAAAAACAATCGTACTCTCAGTCGTCGTTAAAGTAAAAAATGTAGTAAATAAGTTGGTCTGTATGCCACGTTGCCATATCTATTCGGAGAAACTTACACTAAATTATAAAAGCATATTTCGAGTTTAAATAATCAATTTTCATTTAATGTGGCTATTAAAGATGTATAAGCTATTGAGTATTTACATATTTAGATTTACCGACATTTTGAAATCGAAATTATTGTATTATTCACTGTAGCAAGGGCTACATAAAATCTAACTTTATGTGTTCTTTTTTGGCAAAACTATAGTTTATTTAGAAAATGTTATGAAGCTTTTTTATTTGTTTTTGCCTGAAGTATTGTTCTCAAAAATTTGCACTCAAAACCGTTTACACCCTGTATATATATGTTCTGAGTGTCTTCCGCGGTCATTATTATGAACAAGGCTATGTTCCGGGTGAGAACCGCGTCTGAATTTATTATATACTCGACGTTTCGACTCCTGCTTTCGAGCCATTATCAAGACAAAAGTGAAAAAGAGTTTCAGAGTCTAGATCGAACTCCGGGCCTCAATCTGCCTACTCCCCAAGAGTCACTAGGTAACTGAACTGAATTTGAGTATGCTCTGCTTCTTTTATTTATAGTTAGCACTGGGTTAGAAGGGGATGTCTCGTGATGAAGAGGCAGTATTGTGATTGGTTGGGGTTGTTGGGCATGTCTGCTTTGTTTATTCTGGCAATTAAGGAAGTCCACGCTGTGGGAAGGCGAGAGCTGTCATCGCGTCGGTTTTGACAGAGGGTCTTTTTCTATAATTCTATAACTTCACGAATAGTAGATGCCCTAAGGGAGTTAAGAGATACGATAGTCCTACTGTCCTCGAAGTTGATAGAGTGTCCTGTTTGGATATTATGATGCGCGAGAGCTGAAGTCGGATCTTTTTTGCGAACTGACAAGGAATGTTCATATAATCGATGGTAGATGCCCAATCACATCATCACCCTGCCCAATTAAGTTCTGTAATGAAATCTTTGGCTCTTAGATGTATTCGCTTCACAGACACTGACAATAGACAAAACGAACTTAATAATTTTCAACAAATCCTTCGACAAAACGGTTATCATCCAGAACACATTGCACGCATATTTGGTCAATCGCAACAACCCCCCGAGTACACCATCAGAAACAGACCAACAAGACCGGAAAGCCTTCCTTCCGTACATTCGAGGAGTCACTGACAAAATAGCACGAATCCTACACCGACATCAAATAAAGACAGTCTTCAACACCAGTCAAACTATAGCCAACTTAACCGGGAACCCTAAAGACAAAGTACCACAAAGCTACATCGGTCGTACAAATAGGCGAGTCAACCATCGAGTATATGAACATTCTTTGTCAGTTCGTAAAAAAGTTTCGACTTCAGCTCTCGCGCATCCTAATATCCTAACAGGACACTATCAACTTCGAGGACAGTAGAACTATCGTATCTCTTAACTCCCTTAGGGCATCTACTATTCGCGAAGCTATAGAAATAGAGAAAAGACCCCACTGTCTAAACCGACGCGATGAAAGCTCTCGCCTTTCCACAGCATGGACTTCTTAATTGCCAGAATAAAGAAGCAGACACGCCCCGCCAACACCCAACCAATCACAACACAGCCTCTTCATCACGTGACATCCCCTTCTAACCAGCGCTAACTGTAAATAAAAGAAGCAGAGCAGACTCAAATTCAGTTCAGTTACCTAGTGACTCTGGGGAGTAGGCAGATGTGGCCCCGAGTTCGATCTAGACTCTGAAACTCTTTTTCACTTTTGTCTCTCGATAATGGCTCCAAAGCAGGAGTCAAAACGTCGAGTATATAATAAATTCAGACGCAGTTCTCACCCGGAACCAGATCTTGTTCATAATAATGACCGCGGAAGCCTGTCAGAACATTTCATTCGCCTCTACGGGGAGGACTTCTTTCAACTGACTAAAACATACAGCAAACTTCTCATTCGAAAATCTCTGCTTCTTTGTGATCTTGCTTTCCTTAAATCTTGCAGAACCCACAAAATCATTAGGACAACTTTGTTACTCGTCATTACATACTTTCAACCCTCATCCAATTCTGTGGGACAATTTTGATCGCATTTCAAGCGATAAAGCGGCACACTTGGCTCAAAAGAAAACACTCAAAAACATAACAAACTAACAGGACTTATTACAAAACAAAAATCTGCTGTCACCTCACTCCCTCAGACGACTGTCCACAACTTTACTGACTTCTCCTTAGACTCTACCAGTTTACACGTCCTATCCAAAGGTTTCAATTTTGCAGTGAGGCCAAAAACAATCCCAACTGAAAGAATCATTTCTCAAGTTGAGGTATCTTTGGTTGAACTAACAGATATTGAGGCTGAAGATACTCGTCAAGACATTGCTAGAGTACTCCGCACATCAAAGCCACCAAAATCAAAATAACTTCCAACGAAAGACATGCATTAGAACAACTACGTGACAATGGTGACATAACTATTCTTCCTGCCGACAAAGGTAACGCGACTGTTCTTCTCAACACTAAGGACTATATTCACAAGATTAAATCTCTACTCCACACTCCAGATTACAAAATAATTAACAGTAATCCGACTACCTACTAAGAGAAAAAGACCAAGGAAATCATCAGGCCCTAAACTCGTCTAATTCAAAACCTTCCTACTGGTTTAGATATGTTGATGAAATCGAATCCCCATCAGAAACAGACCACAAGACCGGAAAGCCTTCCTTCGTACATTCGAGGAGTCACTGACAAAATAGCACGAATCCTACACCGACATCAAATAAAAAACAGTATTCAACACATTCAAACTATAGCCAACTTAACCGGGAACACTAAAGATAAAGTACCTAACGAGGATCAAGGAGTTTACGAAATTCCATGTCGCGATTGTCCACAAAGCTACGTCGGTCGTACAAATAGGCGTGTCAACCATCGAGTATACGAACATTCTTTGTCAGTTCGCAAACAAGATCCGACTTCAGCTCTCGCGCATCATAATATCCAAACAGCACACTCTATCAACTTCGAGGACACTAGGACTATCGTATCTCTTAACTCCCTTTGGGGATCTACTATTCGCGAAGCTACAGAAATAGAGAAAAGTCCTCTCTGTCTAAATAGATGCGATGACAGCTCTCGCCTTCCCACAGCATGGACTTCCTTAATTGCCAGAATAAAGAAAGCAGACACGCCCACCAACACCCAATCAATCACAACACAGTCTCTTCATCAGGTGACATCCCCTCTAACCGAGCGCTAACTATAAATAAAAGAAGCAGAGCAGACTCAAATTCAGTTCTGGTACCTGGTGACTCTTGGGGAGCAGGCAGATTGAGGCCCCGAGTTCAATCTAGACTCAGACACTCTTTTTCACTTTTGTCTCTCGATAATGGCTCCAAAGCAGGAGTCGAAACGTCGAGTATATAAAAAATTCAGACGCGGTTCTCACCCGGAACCTAGCCTTGTCATATATATATATATATATATATATATGTGTGTGTGTTAGGTGTTAATTGTACACACGTGTATGATGCAACGGTATCATTTTACGCTGACAGCTTCCTGGTACTTCGATGTTAACGTGGGAACGCATCGTGTGAATATCTTTTCGCTGACTTCAGCTTTTATTAAATCATAAATACAACCAAAGCGATCCCACGGTCGTCATTATAATACTGTATATTGTCCAGTTAGTTTTTATATTCAATTTACATTTTTTTTTTCAAGTTTAAAGTGTTAATTTTTTGAATTTTGTTCTAAATAAAATATATTTTAAAAAAGTCTTAAGTGAAATCAAAGATATGAAATTGGCGCAGTCAGTAGGATTGTTCAACACAGTTAGAACACGTGCATACTAACTGCCTGTGGAGATTTCCAAATCACCGTGGACAATAACTACCTGTTTGAGACAACAACTGTAGTAGCGAAGACCAGGAACACGCAACGATACAGCTAACCAGACGACGCTTCCGCAGAACAAGTCCTATGCCTGGGGTACTAATAACGTATGTAGAAACATCTCGTTTTTGATTTAATTATTTATCAAATGAAACGATTGTTATATTTATTTTTATATTATTATTATCAGTTCTCTTGTTTAAAATACACATATTTTTTATTTCTTTGAACCACATTTTAAGCTACTGAATAACTTTGAAACGAATTTATAATTATTCTCCATTACTTTACCTCGCTTTTATATTCGCAAACTATTGAATTTATTATTCTTTTAACCAATTTACTCATACATAATTTTGAATTTTGATAAATTTTTGTGCGAATTTGCTTCCTTCCATTTTACTGCTTTATTTAAATTTTATTTTTCGTAACACTTGAATATTTGAAATGGCAACTACAAGACAAGGTGCTGCGACTCCTACTGTAGAGCCATACAAAATATCTGACATTTCGCAATAATTCCGGAATATGACGGAAACCCCATATTCTTGAACACTTTCATCTCTTCAGGCCAAACTACGTATAGTATGGCAACTGACTATAAACAAGTGCGTTTTATATTGCACATAAAAATAAATATCGCGGCAGAGCAGCCGAACTAATAAATTCTCGCAACCGACTCAATTAACAGAAATTCAGAGACTCTTGGATATCCACTTTGGAGATCCTAGAGATCTCTCAGCCTTGATTCAGGATCTTCAAAGGATGAGGCAATTAAATACTGAATCCCCCATAACATTTTCAGCCAGACTACAAACCCACAAAGCAAAAATGCTTGCAGCGGTTAACAAACAAAACTTGACTCAAAAAGAAAAACAGGCACAAATCGATTTGATCGAATCCATGACACTAAATAGCCTACTAACAGGCTTAGAGCCGAAGATAGGACAACTAGTTCGTGCTACCAATCCTAAAGACATTCTGACCGCCGTTTCATGCATTAAACGTGAACTCCAACTGCATCATTTAGAAACTCAAAAGTTTTCGAATTTTAGAAACCAAGGTCCACCACCTCGAAAGCCCAACCAGTTTCCAGTACAAAAACAATGTTCATTCTGTAAAATAATGGGGCATACTGTTAACGAATGTCTCACTAAATCGAGACAAATGCAACAAAATAAAAACTATGGGCAAAACTTTTCAAACATACGTCCTAACCCATTTTCACAACAACCGGGCCAATTCCAGAATAGGCCACAATTCCAACCCAATACTAAAAATTTACAGCAGAACAGAAACTTTCAACAACCTCGTCCTTCGACAAGTGCACAACCCCAAAGTTCTGGTCAATATAAACCTAATCAAAACCTTTTCCGGCAAAAACGAACACATCACTTAAACAATTCTTATAATTGTGGGTACGACCAACCCAATAACTCAAACTCAAACCAAAATACTGATTTCGAAAGTTACGACCAAGACTATTCCGATTCGATACAAACCGAATCCGACTATTACTCAAAAACAGATAATGCAGAATGTGACAACTACGTTGAAAACGAATACGAATTTTCCCCCGTAAATTTTCAGAACCTCCCTTTCCAAACGGAACCCCCGGAAATCACAGAACTTCAGACCCAAATTCAAACACTAAATTTAGACAGTTTCGACCCGAATTTGAACTTTCCCGAACAGAGCTTTCTATAAGACCGCTTCTGACAATAAACTCTAAAAATATATACTACATCACAGATTCTTCTAACACATATAAACTCCTAATAGACAACGGTGCTGGTCTTTCTATTTTCAAATCAGACACTTGCACACGTTTCAGAGAAAGATTTCAGGAAAACTTAGTAATTCAGGGAATTACCAACCAGAAAATCCTTATAAATGAATTGATCCTCGTCCTTTTCAATATAAAAGATCCGCAAAAGGTTTACATCGGCAACCTTGATACAGAATTGTATTATTGACTTTGAGAAAAAACAATTAATAACCAACTTTAAGACATTTCCGCTGTATAAAGTGTCCGCTTCCTATACTTCCATTAATACTATTACAATTGAACCCCGTACAGAAGAAATCTTTAAACTTATCTATGAACTAAGAAACACCGAAGCCTTACTAACAGGTATGGAAATTGAAAAAGTTCACCTCCCTAATGCTGTTGTTACAGTAGACAGCAAAGGTCAATTTCTTACATCCATTCTAAATGCGAATGCCATCCCTAAAACAGTAATTTTTTCAAATCTAAAACTCGAACCGTTAAAAAACTTTTCTGTGAATTCTCTCTCACAAACTACTCCTTTGAACTATAACGAACCCGGCAGAGAAGAAGAAATCGTTAAACAACTCCGACTAGAACATTTAAACGACGAAGAGTCAGACTTAATCTTACTATTATCGCTTGAGTTTTCAGATATATTCTACCTCGAAGGCGATCATTTATCATTCACAAACGAAATAAAACATTGTATCGATACCAACAACGCGAAACCCGTTTATACAAAATCTTACCGTTATCCCCAAGTTCACAAACAAGAAGTTAAGTCCCAGGTAGCAAAAATGCTCGATGAAGACTTAATACGACCCTCTAATTCGCCTTGTTCTTCTCCCGTCTGGGTGGTGCCAAAGACATTAGATGCCTCTGGAAAACAGAAGTGGCGTGTTGTAATAGACTACCGCAAACTTAACGAACTTACAGTCAATGACAAGTACCCTATACCTAACATCTCAGACCTACTAGACCAACTAGGCAAATGCCAGTACTTTACGACTCCTGATCTCGCCTCTGGTTTCCATCAAATAGAGATAGACCCAAAGGACATCGAGAAAACTGCATTCACTGTCGAGAACGGAGATTTTGAATTCGTCCGCATGCCTTTCGGATTGAAGAATGCTCCGTCTACCTTTCAAAGGGTGATGGATAACATTCTTATGGGAATCCAGAATGAAAGATGTCTGGTTTACATGGATGACATAATAATTTACTCGCCTACAATACATGACCACCTATCACGCCTGACAGACGTATTTAAAAGACTCAGAAAGGCTAACCTTAAAATACAGCCTGACAAATGCGAATTTCTCCGCAAGGAGGTCGCTTACTTAGGACATCTTATACCTACAGACGGTGTGAAACCCAATCCATCAAAGGTAGACTGTATTTTAAACTTTCCACAACCCAAGAACCCTAAAGACATAAAATCTTTCTTAGGGCTTGCTGGTTACTACCGTAGGACCATTTCTAACTTTGCAAACATCTCCAAACCACTAACGAAATTATTACAAAAAGACCAACCGTTCAATTTTAACGAAGAGTGCGTAAAATCCTTCAATGAATTAAAACTAACATTGACTTCCACCCCTATACTCATCTACCCAAATTTTGACGAACCGCTTGTACTGACTACAGACGCCAGCGCTTTTGCTATCGGCGTCGTATTATCTCATGGGCCAATAGGACCCTTTGTAAAGCCGAAACCCGGTACTCTACCATTGAGCGAGAGCTCTTAGTCATTGTCTGGGCGGCTAAGCATTTTCGTCCGATAATCTGTGACCGTAAGTTCCTACTACTAACCGATCATCGCCCGTTAACCTGGCTATTTTCTAAAAATGATCCCGGTAGTAGACTTGCCCGATGGAGACTCAAACTAGAAGAATACGACTATGAAATTATTTACAAGCCTGGTAAAGTTAACAAGAACGCTGATGCTTTATCACGGATTAAAATCAATCATCTTGACGAATATATAATATCATTTTAGTCAAAATCGAAACTAACACTCTTCAAAGTCCTACCCCTAAAGGACGAATCCGAAGACGACAGTCCTGAACCCGAACAAAATGGAATATCTCTTGAAACTATGTCCGAAGAATTTAAAACCTTTATAGAACGTTATAAAACTCCCTCTTTAATTGTTATAGCAAAATTGAATTCTCTGTCAACTACTAGACAAAACAAATAAAAACATTTTAATTTTCCCCCAATCATCCAATCTTCAGGAATTTCAAAAAGACATTTTCGAAGACATTTTCGAAGAAGTCGCTGACTTCGAAACCTTAAAAATTAATGTTTTCGCCAGCAAAACCGTAAGCAAAAGGCAAAATTTCATAATCCCACTTCCAATGATCCTGACATTGTAAATGTCTTTTTGCATCAATATACAAACATCAAGATACTTTATCTCCATCCAAAACATAGTGTGTCGAAAACAATCTTGATCTTCCAATTTTAGAGATGCTCTCTTTCATTTTCGCTAAAAAAGAAATCAAATGGAAAATTTGCCAAAACGTTACAAAAACCTCCGAAAAAGAAGAAACACCGCTGATCCTTGAACGATATCACAACGAGAAAAATAACTTACACCACAGCTTTAACGAAACCGTCCGCCGTATTAAGGAAATGTACACCTGGCCAAGTTTCACAAAAGACATTGAAAAATTCGTTAAGAACTGCGAAATTTGTCAAAAAACTAAAGCGTGTCGCAAAAACCTAGACAATCCCCTCGTCATTACGGAAACGCCTAAAACACCGTTTGAGCGAATTAATATTGACATACTAGAAATACCTAACAGGAACTATATCTTATCTGTAAGAGACGAACTGACAAAATACTCACAAGCTTATGCTTTGGCAGACAAATCAGCCAAATCAGTTGTCAGTACTATGATGTTATACTTCCAACATTTTGGTACGCCATTTCGTATCCATTGTGACTATGGTAGGGAATTTGACAAGGCCATATTCAAAGACTTGTGTAAACTGTACGACATTAAACTAACTTATTCAAGCGTAGGACATCCGCAAACAAACGGCTCTGTAGAACGAATTCATTCTACTTTGTTAAAAACGATTCGAATCGATAAAGCCGAAAATCCAGATGAACATCCCCTAAATGTAATGCCGTATGCGGTTATTGCTTACAATAACTCAACAAATAAAACCCATGGCTTTTCGCCTTACGAACTAGTGTTTGGACGTACGTCTAGCAGACCACCTGAAACCACTTACAACCATAAGGAGTTGATTAGTAAATATATACGAGACATTTCCTATTACAACAAACTAGCCCGCGAAAAAACTGACTTACAAAAGCAAAAGGCTAATGAACGTTTTGATAAACACGTTTCCGACAAACTTCCCGAATTTAAAATTCATAACAAATTCAACGGTCCATTTCAAATTTTTGATATTCACAATAATTCAGCCACACTGTTAAATCTCAAAACAAACCAACGAACGAAAGTTAACTTTGACAGAATGAAACTCTATTCTGGAAACTAACTTTCTTTTACTACTGCTGTTCGGATCAGCAGCGTCACAGTTCAACATCAAACCAATAAACAACACTCTTGGCATTTACTATCACGACGAAACTAGAATAGTCATCTCCAACTATAAATGGACATTACTAGTTCATTGTAACTTGACGATACTTAAAGACATCTTTGAAAACAACAACAGAATCCTCAAAACATTAGATCCCATCCCAGGATTCAAATTCATGACACATGTGCATTCCGAATTGATGTACAAACCCACATCAGTCTCTTATCCCAAATTTCAGATTCAATTAAAACTAAATTTTCAGAAATATTCATGGACACTAAAAGATCCAAACGAGGACTAATTAACGGTGTAGGAACTAACTTTAAAGCCATCACAGATAGTAGCAATAAACTTAACCAGGGACAATTACAAGTAGAGAATCTCATAAAAAATCAAATAAACGTAACTACTTCTATTACCAAAACTTCCAATGAAACCATTCAGAAACTCCAAATTGACCAAGCAAATTTTTACGAAAACATTGACGCAATCAATTTGGCAATACATACTCTAAACGACAAAATAGCCCTTGTAAGCAAAACAGTCATTTTTGGGAATATGCGAGAAATTAATGGCAAGCTATTTATTTCTTGAGGATAACTTCAACGATATTTTAAATTCCATCACATTTGCTCGACTAAAAATAATTCATTCCTCAATAATAACACCTGATCATTTGATAAAGTCACTACAGGGAATTTCGCAAAATCTTGTCAAAAACAATCTACCGTTACCTGTCAGATATTCAAGTGTCGCCCAATATTTGGAAGTAATCGAATTAGAAGCGTTTCAAACCAATTCCTATTTAGTTTTTATTTTGAAAATTCCTCTTGTAGAGCAACAACTCTACACCGCCTACCACTTATATCATATCCCAATTTTAGATGACAGAACTGGTTTTCATCATATTCTTTCATTCACCCAAAAATATATTGCGCGAAACGATGATTCTCTAATGTCCATACCCATTAAGGACTTGAGTGTATGCAAGCCACTAACTCCACAACAAAAACTGTGTTCTGAGTTATATGCCTACCCCATCGACTCCAGTGCACCCTGCGAAGCTCAGCTTCTGAAGAACATCCGTTGTATTCTGTGAAGGATACGATGTCCAGAGACTAGAAACTAACACGTGGATTGTTATAGTGTCCCAGCCCTTACATGTGACAATTAATTGTGCGGGAATATATACTAAGACAATAGTTTTAACAAACAATACTATTATTAGCTTACAATCAGACTGCAGTGATTTCGTGGGAATCACAAAAATACAAGCGGAACCTCAAAAACTTATAAACATTTCCGACAATTCATACCCTGCATTAATCCATTACAACTGTTGCAGTTCTCACCCCGAAAAACTAGTTATTCTAGAACTCAAGCCCCTAAAGCTGGATGACTTGAATATGGACGAACTCTCCGTAGCGAGTCATAAGTTAGATCAATACTCCAGGGACTTAGACGACCTTATAAACCAGCCATTTGTAAACAGAAATATATCCTGGTTTACATACGCTACGATTACAATAATTATAATCATCAGACAACCTAAAGACCTTCCCAAAACCACTGTCCAGACTCGTGCCAAAATTAAGGCCTGTGATTCAAGATGGATCCCAGACGGACAGCTCAATTTGATTTAAAAGTTGATGTTGTAACATGAACTTTTCTTTATAAGGGGGAGCTGTTAGGTGTTAATTGTACGCACGCGTATGATGCAACGGTATCATATTACGCTGACAGCTTCTTAGTACTTCGATGTTAACGTGGGAACGCATCGTGTGAATATCTTTTCGCTGACTCCAGCTTTTATTAATTCATAAATACAACCGAAACGATCCCACGGTCGTCTTTATAATACTTTATATTGTCCAGTTAGTTTTTATACTCAATTTACATTATATTATTTTTTCATCCGGCTATATTTGCTGGAACCAAACAGGCTATTGTTACATTAGGAAATATTATAATCATTCAAATTAAAATTCAATATATTATTCTAAATGTTAAATACAACAAAACAAACTCATCAAATCAATCAACTTTTACTATAAAATCTTTGTACTTACTGTTGTACATCTGATGAAGTTTTGGCAGCTCGTTCCTCGAAGACCCTTTTTATTATCTTCCCTTTCTCATTAGTTTTTCCTAATTAAAATTTATTTTAAACCTTTTCTTATTCAATTTATTATTTCACTTTAGTTATTTACTAATAAACTTTAACTAATTATTTCTTTTAACTGAATTTATCTAATCTCATGTTATTTCCTTTAAATTGTACTAATTGATTATTTAACTCTTTAAAAAAAATCACTTGTCAACAGTATAATTTGAACATACTTTATCAAACAATATTCAATTTAAATTCAAATAAATTCTCAAATCTTTTAATCTTGCTACTCTACTTATTGCTTTTGAGAATTCTCTTTTTCCCTTATCTAATCAATCATTCTTAACTAAATTTATAAAATAAACATTCATTGTCTCTCTAATATTAACACATATAATTAAAAAACTACAGATTAATTACAAAATTCTTTACCTTATATTACAATTGTTTTTTGTCTTTCTTTTTCCATATCACCATTCCAATTGGTTTCACGTCTTTCCTCCTTTTCCATAATCATAATATTTTAATTTTTCATTTATTTGCATTAATATTCAATTCCATTCATTAATTATTTCCTTCTTTGGATTTCTTCATACTATTTACATTTTGTTCACAAATTTGCGATTTTCGACCTTATTATGACAACGGTGAAACGTCAAATTCTCTCGAATTTGGAGTGTGGGTTCTATAAATAAGCTAGCAATAATTGCCATCTACGACGCCTAGCTTTGCATAATCCCTACTTGATGCTGTATAACCACAAATTTTTATCAAAATCATAATTTAAAATATATGTTTTACAATATATCTCATCTGAAAGCTAATTTAATTTGGAATAAATTGTTTTATATACACTATTGCTCAATTTTTCATTGTTATGGAGATTTTGGCCTTCGAAAGTTTTCACTTTCTGATTTTCCCCCTATTATTTACAAAATACAACTTATATCTAAAAACTAATTTCCTATCTCTAATCTTCATAGTCTCTTACATACTAATCATATGAAGTTTTCACATGCATGATGTTCATTTCCATTTTTTAGAATGTTTATTTTAGGGCTTGGTTCGTTCACTAAAAGTTCACCTTACACTATCTGGAATTATCTTATTTCACCAGTTAAAGTTCTTATTTAAGTGTCTTTAGTTTGTTTACACTCTTAACTTACCTAATTACCTAATTTATTACCTAGTACAGCTTATATTTAGCTATTTAAGTGAATTTTCTTTAGGAGTTGTCTCCTACCCCTCATTTTTGCATAATTTACTTGCTTGGAGGTCTTTGCTACTTATACAAGATAATTTGTTAACATTTGCTAATCTTATTTTTCATTTTTAGATAAGCTACCACATTTTCTTGATGAATGTATACACATTTATGATTAAATTTTCTAATAAAATTGAAGCTATGTTTTGTAATTTGATGAATCAAAAGATTTAATGGACTAAATCATAGTAAGTCTTTACCCTATTTTATAATTTTATACCTTTTGCATGTAAGTGTACTATTTTTCATGATATTTGATAATTTTGATAGTTATTCTTGAGTATGGTACAATAACAAGTTTTTCCTAGTGGAAGCTTGCTTAAGTTGCGAATTTCTACCCAAGAAGTATTGGTTTCTTTACAAGTTCATTGGTTTGATTTGCTGTTTTACTATTAACATTATTCAATAATACATTTGACTAACTCTGCCTGTGTTTATCTTAATCTGATTCTATTTCATAAAATTGTTTACTTTTTTTATTCTTTGCTGAGAGCTGTTTTCATTACAATAAAATTAAATATATATATATATATATATATATATATATATATATATATATATATTATTTATATATATATGTTTGTGTATACTGTTTCAGGGATGGAAATATGTGGTTGATGATTTATTCGGTGTACATCCGTTCGTCTGTATTCGTTTGAAAGATCACTTGACGTTTCGCCAAAATCATATTTGGCTTTCTCAAAAGACACTAAGTAACTGAAGATTTTCCCAGTTTCCAGTTTCTATGTCTTTATTGTCAGAGTTAAATTTTTACAAATTTCTTACTCCTAGTCCATATTATACCTATTCCCTAATTTGTTTTACAGTTTCATATACTTTCCCTACGTCTGTTACAATGTTTTCCCTACGCTATTTAAGATATTTTATTCACTACTAAGATATTTCATTCCCTAGATATTCAAAGTTACCTGTTACTTCCTCTTCTGTCTGCAGTAGCGCCATCCTGGGTCTCTTCGTCCTGTGTTTCTGCTTTCGTCGTAGTTTGTGACCTTCGTAGTAGTGGGTTCCTGTGGTTTTCCATTCTTGCTATACTCCTTCTTAGTCCTCCTTATTATTCCCTTTTATAGTGGTATCTAGATCTCTCTTAGCTGCTCGTTTCTCATGTACCATGGTGCGTCCGTCATTCTTCTCAGGGCGTTGTGCTGAATCCTTTCTAATTTCTTTGGTGTGTGTGTCCGCTGCTTGTCCCCATATGCTTGCCGTACATCATCAATGTTTACTGCATGCTTCGTAGATCGTCTCTTTATCCTCAGGTGTAGCCTGTCCTCCGTCCTATTAAGCGTTTATCATGCTGATGCGCTGTTTGGCTCTCTTCGCTGTTTCCCTCTATGTGTTTCCCCATGTTAGCTTCGGGCTCGATGTGGATCCTTAGGTATTTTACGTTTTCCTGCCAGTTGATGGGTGTTCCTCCTACAGTTAGTCTCCTGGTTGGCTTGTCCTTTTTTCTTCTATTGCAAGTATTGGTTGTGTCTATTTTAAGCTGTGATCCTGATCTTCCATTTCTTGGCCAATTTTTCCATCTCATCGTGTCTGTTGTAAGTAGATTGTTGCTGGTCTGCCCTTGCTGATGTTGCTGCTTTTGCTGTGTCGTCTGCGTATACGTAAGTCCTTGAGTGTCTTTCGTCCCTTGGTATGTCGATGGTGGTAGATGTTGTATAATGCGGTGATAGTGCTTTCCCTGTGGTACTCCTGCCCTGATGCGTCTCTCCGTTGATGTGGTCCGTCGATCCTGATCCTGATGCCTTCTGTGAGGTAGTCTGGGACGTGGTGGTTCTTCTGAATCCTTTTGTACATTTTGCTATAAGCCCCTCCTGCCAGATCTGTCGAATGCCTTTTCTACGTCGAAAAATATTAACGTCGACCTTTGTTCTCCGTGTCACATCGCGTCCTCCACCACCTCATTACTTGATCTCCGTCGAGTTGTCCCTCTCTGAATCCGCATTGTTCGTGGGTATGATCCTTTAGTGGTTCCTCTTCTTCCTTGATCTTTCAAAATGATTCTGTCCATGATTTTGCTTGTGTTGACTCAGTAGGCTTATTGGCCTGTAGTTTTGTGGGAGTTTCCTGTTCTTTCCTTGCTTTGGTAATAATATGATCTCTGCTTTCTTCCATTCCCTCGGGTATCTTTGGTCCTTTAGAATGGTTGTTGAATAGGCTCTTCATATTTGTCTATGTACTCCTCTCTGGCAGCTCCTTTAACATCCGTTCGTGATCCTGTCCCATCCTGGGCTTCTCGTATTCAGTCTTCTATGATATCCATTATTTCTTCTGTCGTGGTTTCCCTCATTTGCTCTTCGTTTGGTTGTGGTCTTCGTACTCTTGCCCTAATTTCTTGATTTCTCTTAAATTCTCTATCGTCTCTGGTCTACATGAGTGTGAATTGTTCCTCCATAGCATCCGCGAATATTTCACTTGTCCTCTGTTCTGTGTTTTAGTCCGTTTCTTCTTGTAGCGGTGCCGCTTTATTATCCTTCTGTGTCCTTTTCATTCTTCATTATGTTGCCAGTGTGTTCTGTCGAGTCTAATCCTTGCAGGTAAGTTCCACTTTTCGCTCCGGTGTGTCCGTCAATTCTTCTTTTATTTCTGCTAACCTGTTGATCGTCCTTTTTACCCCTGGGTCGTAGTTTATTCTGTACCTTCTCTTTTGTCTGTTTCTCTCCGTATTTTGTCCTTTTAGCCCTCTGGTATGTCTCTGTGTAGATTCTGCATTTTGTTGTTGTTGTGTGATTCGGTGTCTTCTATGATCTGCTCCCGATTCTCTTGCTTCCTCATCTTACTTGTTATGTTTTCCTCTTCTTCTTCCGTCCATCGATGTCAAAGTAGTTTTGAATCCCTCCCAGCTAGTCCTTGTCTCCGCCTTGGTTCCTGTGCTTATCTGTCCCATCTAGCAGCTGTTATCGTCAGGGTTGTGTGGTCCGATGATAGAGCACTCCGTTGTTTCTATGTCGTAATCCATGTCCGTGTCTGCAGGATAAAGATGTCCAGTACGTCTCCTTGGCCTCTTGTTGGATGATGGGTTTTTCCGTTGGTCCCATTACGTCGTATCTCCTCTTTCTGCGTGTACTGTAGTTCTTTCCGATCGGTGTGCTGACTCTCGAGTTCCAGTCTCGATGTTTGGCGTTTAGGTCTCCTCCTAGTATTTTCGGCTTTACGTTGTCCTAAAATAAGTTTAAGTCATTATTATTTGTAAGTTCTTTATTTGGTGGTCGATACGCGCTAATTATCTGTATCTGCCTTCCGTCCTTCATTTCTACTTCTACAGTTACGTTTTCGATGTTCTCTGTTTGTTATGGTCGTCCTGGGTGTTTTAGTCGGTTCTTCACGGCGATTATGACTCCTCCTCCGGTTTCCTTACTGGCCGTTCCCGCCCTGTGTACTGTGTAGTTTCTGATCCTAAAATTGTCCTCTTCTTGAGCCAGGTCTCCTGTATGCTATGTCGATGTTGTTCTCCTCTAGGTGTAATTCCAATTCGTTTTCTTATTCTTGAGCCCGTTGGCGTTTCACGTCCATGATTTTCAAGTTGTTGGGGTCGTCTTATCCATGCACGAGGTTTAGTCTGCCAGCCCATGAAGGACGGAAAATTTTTCTTCATTTCTTCCATCATTGTGAGTATCTTGTCCATTTGTTCGTGTTTCCTATTGATTTTCTACGGTTGGTCTAGCTGCGGCTGCGTAGCTATTTCCGGTCCTTGTCTGGTAATATCATCGTTGTTTCTTTCTTCTTTGGGAACTTCTCGCATTGCTATAGCTCGCTGGGTGTGGCCCTCCGCAATTGGCGCATTTTGTCAAATTGGCTGTCTCTCGGTCTTCTGCATTCCTGGATTCATGTGATCCTCCGCATTTTACGCATTTTGGGGGCGCTGTACATCTGCCTTGCCATGGCGAACTTTTGGCAATTGTAGCATTGCCCGCCTTTAGATGCTCTGGGTCTTTGTGTCTCCACTCTGGAATTTGCAGTTTCATATCCTGTAATTGAAAAACTTGTTTATTTTCTGTGTTTTCCAGTTGGACGATGACCATGGCCATCGGCGTCTTTTTTGTTACACCTTCTCTGTCCGGTTGTTTGATCATCCTGGTGACCTTGATGGGTTGGATGTTTCTCCTGCAGTCCTCTTTATCTCTTCTTCTGTGATAAATTCGGGGATGCCCTAGTATCACCACTCTAGCCGTCTTCTCCTCTTCTAGCGCGTACGTGTGTATGGTATCTTCTTCGCGTTTACATTCTTGTAGTTGTCCTAAAGTCCTCTTCTGTGCTCAGGACATCTTACGCCATCCTGTGTGTTAGTTGCTTTGGCACGTTTATCTTCCGTTCTCTCATGAGCCTGGTCACCTCAGTTCCACTTCTGTTTTTCGCGTATGACAATGGTGTATTCTCCGTCTTTTTTCCTTCTCGGGTTGTGTCTCTGTGGGGGCATCAGTCCTTGTGTGGCTGGATGTCAGTCTTCTGTATAGGTATGCTGGCGTCGGCATTTCCCTCTTCTTCCCCTTGGGTTTTTTCTGCTGGACTTGTTCGTTTTCCGTCTCACTAGACGATGAGGAGTCACTTGCCCTGGATTTTGTTTTACCTTCTCCTGGTCCCTGTTTGAAAGTCACTTTCCATGTTACGTTTGATCCTCCTTATTTGCCTTATCTTCTTTCTGCTGGAAAGTTCGATGATCTCTCGTTTATTGCCACTTACTAATCCCTTTAGTTCCTCTACGTTGAGATCTTCTATTAATATCATCTTGCTAATCTGTAAAATAAACTTTTTATTAGTGCAATTTTAAATCTCTAAACCGTGAACGGCCTAGGATTAAGGGAATCTGTTATGCTATAATACTAGTATATATAACTTATCCCTTGTTTTTATTTTTCGCCTCGGTACCTCGAAAGGTCTCTGGCAGGTAGTCGTTTCAGGTAATCGCCCTCTCGAGCAAGGGTTCCTATCTCTTGCGTTTCAGCAAGGGAGAACCAACTGTACTCGACGACGACGGACTGACACTGAAGATTTTCTGGTTCTTGATCTCAATTTATACCTGTCCTGTGAGCCCTCATTAGTACTTAATCTCTCATGTACTTTATCTTGTTTATTAGGTTGGGTTAACTGATGGTCAATTAAAATGCAATTGTCGTGTTTATGGCTTTTGTCGGTAATTTGGGTAATCGGATTGTTATTGTATATTGTTATTTTGATATGGGATTACTGCTTTCCAAAATGGTGATAATTTTAAAGCTTCGTCTCTCTTGTTTATGGTGTCTCGGGTTTCAATTTCAATCGCTTCTCGTATTGTTCTGATTTTATAATTTTCAACATTGGCGATTTCTTTACAAGTATTAAACTCTATTTTATGCCCTGTTTCTTGTTCGTGTCTGAATAAAGTAGAGGTGGTCTGTTTGTTCTTTATGTATAGTTTGTGTTCGTCTCGACGGGCGGATATTCGCCTGTTTGTTTGGCCGACGTATAACTTGGAACAGTCTCCAAATGAAATGCTGTAAACTCCATGGTTCTCTAATGGCATTTTATCCTTTGGGTTCCCCAGCAATTTTCCGATTGTTGTTTGGGGTTTGTATGTAGTTCGAATTTTGTGTTTACCCAGAAATCTCCCTATTCTATCCGTTGTGCCTCTGATGTATGGTAAACTTACATGGGCTACGTAGTCTTGGTCATCATTTTGTTCTTTTTCTCATCCGTTGTTTGTTTATTGCTTTTCTGATGGTGTGGTTATTGTAGCCATTTTTTCTGAGGGTGGTTTTCATGAAAGCTAGTTCTTGTTTTCTAGTTTGCTGGTCTGTGAGACGTACCGATCGTGCAGATCCTTGGATCTGTGCTGGATGATGGTGTGAATTGCCGTGTAAATATCTATTGGTGTGTGTTGCTTTTCTGAAGACGGTGTGCTGGAAGCTTAGGTTGTTTCTTGTTAGGAGGACATCTAGGAAAGGAAGTTGTTGGTTGTGTTCTGTTTCTAGGGTAAATTGTATCTTGTTATGAATGGAATTCATATAGGCAAGAAAATTATTGAGTTCTAATTTCCCGTGAGGCCATATAATGAAGATGTCATCAACGTAGCGAACCCACAGTTTGGTTTTAATGCTGCGTTAGCTATGGCCTTTTCTTCCAGATATACCATAAACAGGTTGGCAACAACTGGTGATAGAGCCGATCCATAGGAGCACCCTGTATTTGTCTATAAAAATGGCCGTCGAAGGAGAAAACGTATTTTTGAGGCAGTGGTCGGCTAATTCTATTATGTGGTGAGGTAGGTTTTCGTTCATAGCTATACTGTCCAGTGCTTCGTCGAGTGGTATGGGGCTAGAGAGATATGACGTCGAGGCTTGCTATTAAGTCGTTTTCTTCTAAGTTTATGTCTTTAATTATTTCTATGAAGTGATTTGAGTTTTTGATGTAAGATTTTGCTGTTTCCACTATTGGTTGCATGAATCGGCCCAGGTATTTCTCTAGTTTTTGCGTTGGTGAGTTTATCGCGCTTACTATGGGTCTGATGGGCACTCCTTCTTTGTGGATTTTTGGTAATCTGTAAAGTTTAGGACATCTACTTGATTTTTCCCGTGGGATTATACTTTGTTGAATTTCTGTCTCTATCGCTGATTCCTTGATTTTGTTTTTCGTTGTTTTCTCGAGGTAAGTAGTGGGGTCCCGTGAGACCTGTTGTAGTCTGCCTTGTATTCAATATTTCTTCATCTTGTATTCTTTAAATTGGCCTTCGGTGGTTTGGCGTTTTTTAAGATTTTTGTAACTTCAAAACGAATTTCATCCGCCTTTTGCTCGTCTACTTGGTCTAATGCAGCTTCAACATGCGAGATTATTTCTTCCCTGGGTATTGTTCTTGGAGCAATTGCGAAGTTGAACCCTTTGCTCAATGCGGCTTTTTCATGTTCAGTCAATGTCTGGGACGAGATGTTGTGAACTATTCCTTCGGCATTAGGTTCCATGTACTGTTTAGGTGAGCGTTGTTGGAGTGCCTCTAATTTTTTTGCCAATTTTTCTTTCTTGTACTCTCTGTCTGTTTCTGAACGCCAAAAAGCGACGATTTCCACAAGGTCCCATAATGTTGGATGTATTTTATTACTAAGGCGAATGTGGAGGTCCAACAGTTTGTTCTCAATTTCGGCTAGTTTTTTCCTTGTCTGACGTATGCTTTCTCTCAGAAGGGCTTTGCTCGCTTTGTGCAGGATGCTTGTTGTCTATCTGGTTATTGTATGGTATGACAATTTCGTGAATGTTGGTAATGTGTCACTGTTACGGCATTGTATTAGAAAGTTGAGATCACACAACATTTGGCTCTTCTTCGATCTTAGTTTTCCATATAGTTTCGTTGTCCTGAGTGTATCCTCCCCGTAGAGGTGTAAGATGTTTGTGTATACTGTTTCACGGATGGAAATATGTGGTTGATGATTTATTCTGGTGTACATCCGTTCGTCTGTATTCGTTTGAAAGATCACTTGACGTTTCGCCAAAATCATATTTGGCTTTCTCAAAAAAGATACTAAGTAACTGAAGAATTTCTGGTTCTTGATCTCAATTTATACCTGTCCTGTGAGCCCTCATTAGTACTTAATCTCTCAGGTACTTTATCTTGTTTATTAGGTTGGGTTAACTGATGGTCAATTAAAATGCAATTGTCGTGTTTATGGCTTTTGTCGGTAATTTGAAGTAATCGGATTATTTGTGTTTATTGCTGGTTTTGGTGTATTGTATATATATATATATATATATTTGTTTTTAAGTTTTCACGGGCACTTAATGTTTTAGGTGGTTTCCGGGAATTCATCCGCGTAGTTGATAATTGATCCCTGCCGGGATCGATGGTAAAATGACGACGTTTCGGACTAAGTACTATTAGTTTTCGAGTAACTAGAAGCGAAAGCAGAAGGTTACGAGAATTATGCGAACCGACCTGAAGAGGGCAGATGTGACTCTGCCGAAACGTCGTCATTTTACCATCGATCCCGGCAGGGATCAGTTATCAACTACGCGGATGAATTCCCGGAAACCACCTAAAACATATATATATATATATATATATATATATATATATATATATATATATATTAGATTAACTCTTTTAATTTTAACTTAAAAAAAATTATTTTCACTTAAATACAAATTTCAAATTTTAAACAGGCAGAGTTACACCTTACACAAGTTACTATAATGATCTCCGACGAGACCGTTAATTATTTAGTATTTATACAATTCAAGACGTGACAAAATCTGCAATTTAGCGTCTACAGGATTATACTGAGAATTGTCATATCGTTAACGTAATATGATATTGCGAAATAGTAAATGCTACGCTTCTCACGGATACTTGCTGAGTAAGCAACACTTGTGTGTATGAATTATGATATAACAACTCCCATCAAAATGAAAATTGATGGTATAGCATCAACTTTTTGAAATAACATTAAAATGTAATATGATATTTTATGAAGTGAAACGTAAAACATTAGCAATTGTCTGAAATAACTTAATATCTAATAAATCATAAAAATAATAATGTCAAAATAAAGCATGAACATGATAATAAGCAAAATACGATAAATTGGATATTAATATAAAATAAATTACGAATATAATGATAAAACGATATAAAAGTAAATAATAATAAAAATTATAATATTGCGGATAAAATAGTCCAAATATAATGTTAAAATCGTGAATGAAAAGAGTACATACTTTATTAAGCAGTTTTTTTCAATTCAGTGTCTTTTTCGGGAATGTCCAAAGTCGGGCGAAGTTTTGGAATTAAGTGCCTAAAACTTCTTTTGGCCGGTTGTGGCGTATGTTGTGCAAAAGGGTTTCTTCTTCGGAGCTGTAATTTCTTATGCATGGTGCGGTATATGATGTAGGCAGCTATGATTATTATAACTGCAATAGTTACAGATGTAAACCATGAAATATTTTTCGTTATAAATGGTTGATTGATTAAGTCATCTAACTCTCTAGAGTATTGGTCGAGTTTATTACCTGGCTATATCTAATTCCTCAATGTTTAGGTGGTCCAGTTTTAGAGGTTTAAATTCTGGAACAGTGATTTTGTCTGGAATCGTTTGGCAGCAATTGTACGGGATGTACACCGGATGAGAATTATCGGTAATGTTTAAGATTTTTCGATTTTCTGCTTGCACTTTTGTTATACCGATAAAAGCACTGCACTTCGAATAGAGTCTAAGAATAGAAATTTTATTAATTGTTATTGTTTTAACGTTGATCTCCGCCCAATTAAATGTGACTCGTAGGGGTTCTGAAATTATTATGAGCCACGTATTAGATTCGATTTTTTGCACATTATAGCCTTGGCTGAAGATAATAGAGCTTTTACAGTTTTCCGGCACATTTTTAAAGTTTTTCAGTAATTGGGCTTCACATAGGGCGTTTGTGTCCATGGGGTAAGCGTATAATTCGTAATTAGTTTTTCGCGAAAGTTTAGCGGTTTACATGCACTAAGATCTTTTACGGGGATGTACATCAAAGAATCATCATTTCTCGCAATGTATTTTTGAGTAAATTGAAGTATATGATGTAGGCCTGTTCTATCGTCATAGATAGGAATAGGATACAGATGGAAGGCGGTGTAGGGTTGTTGTTCAACCAGAGGTATTTTGGGAACAAAAACAAGATCTGAACGTGTTTGGAACGCTTCGAGGTCTATAATTTCCAAATATTTGGCAACATTTGAATATCTTACTGGAAGTGGTAAATTGTTTTTAACTATATTTTGAGAGATTTCCTGTAAGGCGGTTATCAAATGTCTGGCGTTAAAATTGATGTATGTATTATTTTGAGTCTGGCAAAAGGTCATTTAGGTTATTTGTGTTAACAAACTGATATGAGTTTGTATTTCAGACCTGAAATTATTCACAGAATGTACATCGAGACTTACTGTTTTAGTTAAAGTGTCAAGTAATCGGTTATTGGTTGTAAAAGCTTGTTCTAGTGCTGATAAGTTGCGGTGGGCTACAAGAGTCCATTTGTGGTTGGATAAGACGATCCTTGTTTCATCATGATAATATATCCCAAGTGTGTTGTTTATTGGTTTAGTGTGATATTGCTGATCCGAACAACAAGAAAAATCTGGAACAGAAATTAACTTTCTGAATAAGGCTTCTGTCTATCGAAGTTAACTTTAGTCCTTTGATTAGTTGCTAAGTTTAGGAGAGTTGCGGAATTGTGATGGAGTTCCAAAATTTGAAAGGGTCCATTGAATTTATTTTCGAGTGTATTTTTAAGCTGCGATTCTTTGAAATAGACTTTGTCGCCGATTTGGTACTTCAGAAGGTTTTCAGAAACGTGTTTATCAAATCTTTCTTTTGCTTTTTGCTTTTGAACTTCTGTTCGTTCGCGTGCAATTCTGTAATAGTGGGATATGCGATTATTGAGGTCACGAACGTATTTGGAAATTAACTCTTGTTGGTTATGTTTCAGGAGGTCGGCTGGATGTGTGGGCCAAATACAAGTTCATACGCTGTGAAGCTATGGGTTTTACTGGTTGAATTGTTGTATGCTGTCACAGCATAAGGTAAAATGTTGAACGGGTGTTCATCAGGGTTTTCTGATTTGTGAATTCTTATCATTTCTAGAAGTGTCGAATGAAAGCGCTCAAGTGAGCCATTGGACTGTGGATGTCTTACACTGGAAAATGACAGTTTAATATCAAAAAGTTTGCAGAGGTCCTTGAGTAGGGCATTATCAAATTCTCTGCCGTAGTCGCAGTGTATGCGAAGGGGGTGTTCTGTAATGCTGGAAGTAAAGTAATAAAGTGTTGACGACTGTTTTGGCTGATTTATCGCCGACAGGGTAAGCTTGTGAAAATTTTGTAAGTTCATCACGGATAGTAAGTGCATAGTTTTTAGTTGGTACTTCGAGGATATCGATGTTGATTCTCTGGAAAGGTGTCCTAGGAGTTTCAGTAATTACAAGTGGATTATCTAAGTTTTTACGATACGCCTTTGTCTTTTGACAAATATCGCAATTTCTGATAATGTTTTCTACATCTTTAGTTAAACCGGGCCAATTAAATTTTTGTTTGATTCTACGAATTGTTTCGTTTATTCCGCGGTGAATATTACTTTTACCGTTGTGAAATCGGTCGAGTATCACGGGAACTTGGTCTTTTTCGACAGTTTGCGTAACATTTTGACAAATTTTCCATTTTATATCAGTGTCTGCGAAAATAAAGGAGAGCATCTCTAATATGGGTAGGTCAATGTTGTTCTCTACGCAATAGGTTACTTGAGGTGTTAAGAGGTTTTTGTTTTTGTAAAGAGAGGCAAATTATACCTCGTTAATAATTTCCGGGTCGGATGGAATCGGTATGATAAAGTATTTTCTTTTTCGTACAGTTTTACTTGAATAAACGTTGATGCTAAAAGTTTGAAAGTCTGCATTTTCTTCAAAAATATCGTCAACTATTTTATTGTGAAAATCTTGGAGGTTCGATTGTTGTGGAAATACGATTATGTTTTTATTTTCTTTGTCGAGAAGTTGATCATTAGAAAATTGGGTTTTACTGTAGTCGATCAGGGAAATAGTTTGGTATCTTTCAAGGAAGCTTTTGAATTCGCGAGAAAAGTGTTCCGGATTGATTTCGTCGTTCTCGTCTTCGGGAACGCCACTATGTGAGTCCTCGTTAAGTGGTAGTATTGGGAATGTTACTAGTTCATGTTTTGATTGAAATTTAGTACATTTGTTAAAGTTATTGATTTTTATACGGGATAAGGCGTCTGCATTTTTATTGATTTTACCGGGTTTGTATATTATCTCATAGTCATACTCTTCAAGCTTTAGTCGCCATCTTGCGAGTCGGCTAAGAGTTTTCGTTCAATCGTTGAGTATCTAGTCTCAGCTTGACATAAAGTTATGGAGACGTATGCAATAGGTAGGTCTTTACCTATCGGTCCCTGTGACAATACAGCACCGATTGCAAAAGCGCTTCCGTCTGTAGTTAAGACGAATGGTTCATTGAAGTTTGGATATATTAATATTGGTGTTGAAGTCAATGCATGTTTTAATTTTTTAATTTTTGAAGTAGTCTCGTGAGGGGTTTAGAGATTTTTGCGAAGTTTGGAATAAAGCGCCTGTAATAACCGGCTAATCCCAAAAATGACTTAATTTCTTTTTGATTTTGTGGTTGAGGGAACTTTATTATACATTCGACATTAGTAGGATTTGGCTTTACGCCATCAGGAGTGATGAGGGGTCCTAAATATGCCACTTCTTTGCGAAGGAACTCGCATTTATCGGGCTGGATTTTTAAGTTAGATTTTCTAAAGCGTTTGAAAACTTCTGTGAGTCGAAGGGTGTGCTCATGAATTGTGGGCGAGAAGACAATGATGTCGTCCATATAGACAAGACATCTTTCGTTTTGTATACCTAGAAGTATATTGTCCATGACGCGTTGGAAAGTGGACGGGGCATTTTTTAAACCAAAAGGCATTCGGACGAGTTCGAAATGCCCGTTTTCTACGGTAAATGCAGTTTTCTGGATATCTTTGGGTTCGATTTCGATTTGGTGGAATCTCGATGCAAGATCGAGAGATCTAATTTTTTGGGTACGACCCAGACTGGGGAAGACCAGGGGGAGTTAGAAGGGCGGACTATGCGGTGGTCAAGCATTTTAGAAATTTGTGACTTAACTTCTTCTTTATGGATATGGGGATAACGATAGGACTTAGCAAAGATTGGTTTGCAATTGTTGGTATCGATGGAGTGTTTCACTTCGTTAGTAAATGTCAACTGGTCACCTTCTAAGTAAAAGATGTCTGAGAATTCGAGACAGACTTGGGTAATAAGTTCGCATTCCTCGTCATTTAAATGTTCGAAGCGAAGTTGGTTGATTATTTCGTTTCGTCTGTCAATTTGTATATTTGTATTTTGGTATTTGTTAAAACTGTAAACGTTATCCGTTTGTAAAGGTTCTAATATTATTTTTTCGAAAACGAAGGTTTTTGGAATGGCGTTCGCGTTTAGAACGGATATTAAAAATTCGCCGTTGCTGTCAATTTTTACTATGGCGTTTGGGATGTGAACTTTGTCTTGTTCGGTACCTATTAGTACAGCATCAGTATTTTTCAGGTTATTTTTGAATTTAAAGATTTTTTCGCTTCGTGGTTCAATAGTTACCATATTAATTTGAGTTATTGAAGAGTTCGTTAAATTTTGGTTTGGTGGAGTAGAGAATGCCGAGTTAGGGTTGATAGTTTTGTTAGTTACTTTGTATAGGGGTAGTGACTTGAAGTTGGTTATAAGTTGTTTATTCTTAAAATCGATTACGCAATCGTAATGCTCTAGAAAGTCTGATCCTAAGAGTCCATCAAATTCTATATCTAAATTACAAATATAGACTTTGTGGGGATCGTTGATATTGAATGGTACGAGAGTTGATTCATTAATTAAAATTTTTTCGTTTGTAATTCCTTGAATTACGACATTTTCTGGGAATCTGTTGGAGAATCGTTGGCAGGTTTCGGGTTTGAAAATAGAAAGTCCTGCACCTGTGTCGATTAAAAGTTTGTAAGAATTGGAAGCATCAGTAATTTAAAATTAGTTTTTCGAATTAACGGATAGGAAGGGTCTTACAGAAACTGCTGTTCTGTCTTAAAAGAGTTGGGTTGAACTTCTTGTAAGTTCAGGGATTTGATTTGAACTATTGGTACTTCGAATTCTGGTGGTTTCGAATTCTGGAGTGGTTCGCGAAAATTTCGGTGTCTTGGTTCGTCTAATGTTGGTTCATAGGAGGGATAGTTTGCATATTCGTCAGTCATTGTTTCGTATTGTTCATCGGGTACGGATGAGTAGTTTTCTGAAAAGTTGTATTGATGAGGGTCGTCAGTCAATTGATAATCATACCGGTCATATTGATGTTCAAATGCGGTATCGTAATGGTCGTATGGTGCATAGTATTCGAGATGGTTTACATGATGAGTTCTTTGCTGTCTGAAATAATTAGGGTTTGGTCGATATTGACCTGAAGCTTGTGGGGTTTGATTTGAATTTGGGGGAAGTTGGTTTATTGGTCGCGGTTGTGTACTTGTTGAAGGCATAGATTGTTGGGTGTTTCTAAAATTTTGAAATTGTGGACGAAAATTCTGTTGCCTCATTCTTGCCTGGCATTCGATATACGTATGCCCTGAACGTTTGCAAAATGAGCATTGTTTTATTGTTGGATGAATCATGGGTTTACGCTTTGGAATTGGTGGTTGTCTGACGCCTTGAAACTTTTGGTTTTCTAAATGGTGTAATTGTAATTCGCGCTTAATTCTTGATACAGCGGTTAATATATCGCGAGGGTCACTAGCTCGTACGATTTGTCCTATCTTGGGTTCTAAACCGGACAATAAACTATTAAGGGCTATATTTTCTATAAGGTCGCTTTGTGCTTGTTTCTCTTTTGTCGTTAGCACTTGTTTGTTGACGGAGGCTAACATTTTAGCTAAATGCGTTTGTAATCTAGCTGCGAAAGTCATTTGTTTGTCTCATCCTCTGGAGGTCTTGTATTAGTGCCGACAAATCTCTCGAGTCACCAAAATGATTTTCTAACAATGTCCGAATATCTATCCAATTGTCTGCGTTACGTGAATTTACTAATTCGGTGGCTCTACAGCGAAGTTTGTTTATGATGTGTAGCACTACTAAGGTAAGTTGATTGTCTACAGACATGCTGCAAGCAGTATTGCAGCTTGTTATAAAAGTGTTCAAGAAAATTTGATTTCCATCATATTCCGGTATGATAGCAAAAATTTCGGATAATTTGTAGGGTTCAACGGAACATTGCGCTCTTGTTTCCGGCATAATGTATTAAAATATGTTTTTGAGATGTTGCAAAGTACAGAATTATAGGTGGAATTATAATTCGTTCAGATGTTGTTGATGGTGTTGGTATGGGTTTTGGGAGATCAGTAACGTGTAAAGCAGTGTGTGAATATTTGTTGATATTTAGTATACGAAAGTTTCAAATGTTAAAAATTATAACGATAGAACATCAACATCAATGATATAAAAATATATGTATTTCAATATTAATCAATGTAATAAAATAATAAAAATCAATGTATTAAAATAGTAAAAATCAATGTTTATTAAAATGATCAAAATAATATTTCGTGATGATTCGTTTCAGTACTTACATGTACCTTCCAAGCATTAGACTTGTTCTGCGGCTAGTGCACCGGTGAGCGTCCTCTAGGGTGCGTTTTCCTTGATACCTTTGGTCTCAGTTGGTGTCGCCTGCTTTGTCCTTAAATCTAGGGTGAGCGGTATGTGCGTGTTCCTGGTATCCTTGGCCTTCAGCTGCTGTCGCTTACCGTGGGTTCGTTTGTTTAACAAAGAATTAAAATTCACCACAATTTTTAGGAATTGCCTAAACAGTGTGTTTAAACAATCCTACTGACTGCGCCAATTTTTAGATTAACTCTTTTAAATTTAACTTTTTAAAAAATATATTTTCACTTAAATACAAATTTCAAATTTTAAACAGGCAGAGTTACGCCTTACACAAGTTACTATAATGATCTCCAACGAGACCGTTAATTATTTAGTATTTATACAATTCAAGGCGTGATAAAATCTGCAATTTAGCGTCTACAGGATTAGACTGAAAATTGTCATATCGTTAACGTAATATGATATTGCGAATAGATTCATCATCCCAAATAATCAAACTCCAATCCCTCATTAATTTTCCTGCACTACTGTGGAATGTGCGGTTCGCACACTTTCCAAAAGTGTGGCTGCTATGCCCGACAATGTCACAGCTAGGGCAATTTTTCTGTCGGATCGTACTAATAATAAATTTATTAAAACTGTTTTACTTGTGCCTCCAGCGGCATTGAAACAAAACATTTTACCTTTATTACTATTATATTTTGAGGACAGTATTAAATAATAAAATTGTTTTTGTTCAGCTTTCAAACGACATTCATCTTGAATGACTTGTAAAAGTTTCTAATTGTCTTCTAAACGTTGTTTGTGGCATATTTTTGATTACTTGTAAAAGTTTCAAATGGTTATAGCTAGTTTCTCGTAAATACTCTGTATTGATTGTAGCAATTAAATTGAAATTTAATGGCAAGGTGAATCAAAAACTTTTATAAATTTTCCTGACAAAGAATCTACTTGTTTCTTCAACTCAAATAAAGCTTGATAAAATAGTTGGTTCAAAATTATTTAATGACAATTCTTGACGTATGTGATGCATACGCATTGAAATCTTCAGCCATGCTTTGACGATCATTTTGCCAAAAAAGATTTCTCAGTGAGAGTCGTCTTCTAACAGACCTATTGCTTTACAAAGTCCTTGAAATGTTTCATAAGTTATACCTTAAAAAGTAGACTACGGAAATTACCATATCTATCTATATTTTCAGAAGTAAAATTTTACATTTTCTTACTCCTACCCTCTAATACAAAGACTACTGAAAGAAGTAGGGCAAATCTTTTACTGCGTGGAGATTTACGACTCAGAATTGAGGCGCGGGGCCACATGGAGCCCGCCTGGCCCGGTCGAATCACGGCGACACGAAATTAATTTCGTTGCATATTACATATTTTTATTTTGCTATATCTCCTAAGGTATTCATTTAATTTGCATGGTGTAAAGGGAAAAAATATTCTTCATGAAATCTGAAGTCAACTGACGTATTTAAAATGATAAGAATTAATACAGTATTTGTCTAAATAGCGTTCCAATCACCGGTTTATAATTGCCCATTTATTTTAAGTATTAAAATGAGTATAGCATGTTATCCTTCAGAGATAGACTAATGCTGTCGCAGACATTCTTGTAGACCCCTATAAGATACACAATTCCACCATACGTTGTTTTGTTATATCTCAAAAGGTTTAGGCAGCGTTTTCGCTGAAGGCTCCCAAACGGCTTATTTTTTTCCGACATCTCCAACAAATATCGTTATATTTTAGCCAATTTATATAAAAACATAACAAATTATATACTTAAATCTTTCTCGAGAACCACTCTATCCACTGGTGATATGAGCATGAAAATCGGTGTGGTGGTTTTTGAGTTTATCGCGAACAGATAGACAGACAGAAAGACAGACAGCCTCGGAGGAGGACTTAATATGTAGTGATGGTATCCATATAATACTATTTAAGTTCCTCTAGATTTTAGTTGATGTAAGGCGTTGTGAATTTCTTGTATCAGATGTTGGTTTGGTATAGATATCCTTTAAAGAATATACTGCGGATAAGGATTCGGTGCATATTGCTGCATTCTGATAATTTCGTGCAATTGTCTTCAATGTTCTGCTGTGTGTATGCTACAGGGGTTTTCCAATCTGCTCTGGAATTGCATGGGATGTATGGAATGCAGAAGTTTATAAATTTGGTTTTTTGGAGTAGTGGATATTCTCGTTGCGTATGATAGGAGTAGTTTCTGTTGTCTGAGGGGGAAGAAGAGTTCTCGTGATTCACAGTGAAGTGATTCTATTGGGCTCGTTCGATATGCACACAGACAGAACCTTAGCGCTGTGTTTTGAACAGTATTTAGTAGATTTATATTTGATTTTGAGGCAGAGATGAAGACTGGGCTGCAGTAGTCTATCTTGTACCGTAATAATGCTCTGTATATTATTAATAATGTTTCTTCTACCGCGTCCCATTGTTGGTGTGCTAGGGTTTTTAGGTTATTTAGACGATTTAAGCAGCTTTTCTTGGTTTGATCCATATGTATTCTCCAGGTTAGTCTGCTCTCGTATGTCAGTCCAAGAAACTTAGTAAAGGAGCAAAGGGAGTTGTGCAACTGAAGTGGGCATAAAGGTCACCAGTCATCAAGTTCTCGCCGGGAGCTGCTGCCGAGCTGTTGGTAGTTGTTGTTTGGATATGAAGAATAAATGAAAGACATTGTATTGGCGGTTGCGTGTGTCGCAGGGGTGCACGCCATCGGTTGTTGGATTTGGTAGTTAGAAACAAGTATTGTGGGTTGCGTTTGTCGCAGGGGTGCGCGCCATCTTGTGGTGAACGTGTCAATTTAATCAGTGTATTGCGAGTTGCATGTATCGCAGGCGCGCGGTTTAGTTCTTTTTGCTTGATTACAAAGGCGGGCGTCCAGCGAGTTGAGGTAATAAGGTTCATGACCGAATATTTACTTTTCCGTTGCGCGCGTGTTTTGGTCGTTGTTGAGTTAATTTGGTTGGTGGGTGTTAGAATTTGGCTATTTGGAGTGTGTGGTATGGATTCTGCTTGGATGGACATGATGGTAGAAAAAACGAGAAATAATGAAATTCGAACAAAACCAGAGCGACCGAACGTGCTCATGTAGATGTACATCGGATGGCATTGAATGAATAGAGCAGATAAGGACTGCAACAGGGTGATATAAAAATTTATTAATTTGTAAGAAATTATGGAAAGATACTGGGTCGGACGATGATTACCAGCTTGACATTGTGGGAATCACCGTCAATCAAACCGATTGCTGGTTTTCGATGGCTGATTCATTCATCTCAATCCAAGGGAAAGTCGTCAGACAGGCTGGATTCTAGGAGGTGGCATTCTGGAAGGCTGACTTGCTAGCTTTTGACATGCTGAAATTTAGCTATATTGCTGTGGTATACAACTTAGGAATCTCTTACCGAGGGAAGACGCAGTAAAGGACCACCACACGCAGCTAAAACCGATAATTTGACACTGGAGAACGCTACTAGACTTAGTCGCAATCAATGCCAAAAACAACGGTAGCGGAAAAAAGACATCACAGAGATTCGGACACTGTTGCAGAAAAACTCTACGTTGTAACCAAGTTCAATCCATCATTCCACGAGCTTTTAAACCGGCTTCGATATACGCAAACACGTTAAAACAACCAAGGCAGTTTGTAAGCGGATCGATAAAAATTTCGTAGCCACATAATTTTTCAGAAAATTACTTGCGTATAAAATAATCTATTATGACTGCGAGACTTGTGGTTGAGATTATTTCATTATGTTTCATAACAGACTGTTATATTTCGTTTAAACGACAACCATGCTATTCAAAAGAAATATTGCAATGTTAATACTGACTAGAAATTCTTATTAAAGAGAAACTAATCGTTCATTCAAATATTGTAAAAATATACGATGTTTATGCTTTATTTGATAGGTATATCAAGTCATACATTGCGGTTTTGGTAACCTTGAGGGAATATATGCAATTTGCGAAGGTTTTATGAAAAATATATAATTCAAATGTATCTGTCAGCAAACAGGTACATATTACGCAGGGTATAGAAAATGGGGTGTTTCATAATTGTTGGAAAAATATAATACAAAGAAATCTCATTAAATATATTTGGATATTCGATAAGCAAAATAGATATGTTTCGGCGTACAACCACATCTAGTCGCAACCAAATCGATGCTGTCGCAACCAAAGCAAACGAATCAACAGAAAAACAAAGGTAGAGGAATCTGACATGACAGAGATTCGGACACTGTTGCAGTCTCAATGCTTGAGACCATGTCCTCAAAGACATACACGACAGACTATGACTGTTGGATGGATTAAAAAATGAAACAGAAATGGCGGAGAACACGAAACAACACTAAATATGATAGCGAAACAAAACGTCACTAATATGAACAGAAAGATTGTGAATTTCAGCAATTGGTGGAAATGATAACAGTAAAAATAAAGAAAATATCTCATTATGATAATAAAATTCTCATTCATTTTAAATATGAGAAGAGGTAAGGGAACCCGCACATTCCTTATGGGAAGTGGCCCCCGGTGAATTTGGCTGAAATTTTCATATTTTGTAGATCTCAACAAATGAACAAATGTCATCATGGCCGCAAAGTCCGATGACTAATGGTTTTCAAGTTATGGTTAATTTTATATTTATGATCAGGGTATACCACGATGAGTTGAGTTGATATGTATATGAAAAACTTCTGGGAGTATTAATCTGAAAATTAGTATACAGGAGGTTTTCGAGGGGCTGGTTTCAGCTAAAATATTTTCAATTATCTACAACTTCCTGTTCTACAGGAAGTGGACCTATACTTTGTTTTTTTGAATTGAACTGTTTGTTTTTTATAGAATTTTTAGAATATACAATGAATTTCAATATAACTTTATTAAAAACATCATATCTCTGAAGGCCTCCAGTTGAAAGTTCTTGCAACTTTTTGAAGATTTTGACAGATGCAACACTCCACAAAATATAATTTTTTTGGAGACAACGAGATCCAGGTCAAAAATTGCCAGAATTTACCTGAATAAAACGTGAAGCTTCCTAAATATTTGGAAACTTAAAAAAATTATATTGATTGCTCAGAAATTGGTACTAAATTCGAAAAACGTTTTTTTTATGGTAATCCCACGTTTTCTTAACACCACTGGACTCTACGCCAAAAAGTATGAGTTTATGCTTACAACACTAAATTTCACAGTTTTATATAAACTTGGAAAAAATAAAATTTCCGTGCGGTTATTAGAGATTTCTGAAATATTTGAAGGAACCGACACGAAGCATATGTGCATTACTTAAAAAAAGCTATTGGAGTGATATAGGAGAGGAATCATGTAAAAAAAGTCAACTCTAATGGATGTAAACCATTTACCATTTTCTAAAATTTCGAGATATCTCTTCCCTAAAAATAAACGAAAAATATTGTTTAGTATCTCTCTTTGCTCTCCAATAAGATTACAGTTCAAGTTTGAATTAGACAAATGCACCACAAGTACACCGGTATTTTTTAATGTAGCATAAACATTGACATCCAGTAACCTTGCAACTGTCTTTTTCTAAATACGTGTGGATTAGTGTCAAACCAATAATGTGAGTTGTGGTGATTGAACATACCATTTTTTATAAATTTTGCCTCATCCTTCAAATCATTTTGTGTAAAAAATGATCGTCTTCCTGATTTTTGAATAATATGAATTGGAAAAGTCTTTGAGCGCCTCCTGCTCTTAAATTCTAAACTAATGAGAATGAGTTTTTCTAAGTTTATATAAAAACCCTTTAATTTGGGTATGGGGTTTTTTAGCGTAGAATCCACTAGGTTGCCATTTGAAAACAAGAGTTACACGATTTTCGAGATAGTCGAATTCAGTTTCAATTTCTGAGCACTCCGTGTATTCTTTTAAAAAGTCTCCAAAGATTTAAAAAGCTTCAGGCAAATTCTGGTAATTGTTAACCTGGCCCTCTTCCAAAAAAATATTTTTTTGTGGAGTACTGCATCTGCCAAAATTTTAAAAAAGTTGAAATAATTTTCAACTGGAGGCCTTCAGACATATAATATGTCCAATAAAATTATATTGAAATTTATCGTTAATTCGAAAAATGCTATAAAAACAGTATGTTTCATTAAAAAAAAATAAAGTTTGGGTCCACTTCCGTAGAATCGGAAATCAAAAAGAGAACTGAAAATATTTTAGCTGAAACCATCCATTCGAAAATCCCCTGCATACTAATTTTCAGATTAACACTCCCTGTAGTTTTTCATTTACATATTGACTCAGCTCATCGTGGTATACCCTGACCATTAATATGAAATTAAATTCATTGAGATCTACAAAATATGAATTTTTAAACTCTCAGCTCAGAGGGCCATAATTGTGAACTTAGTAACACAATAGAAACAATATCACAAAAGAATGCTCTTAAGAAGCCTGGTGTTACCCAATTATATGTATTCGCCAGCATCGATTTCCATCAATTAAAAGGGAAACGTAATCCATAACTTTATAAGCATATTGTATGAAATAAGAAATTTAATCCAAACACAGATGTATTGAATTAAGCAATTTCCAGTAGGATATTGCCTTAAATTTGTCAATCTAGCACATAAAGCCGCTACCGTTATGGTTCAAATGATATACCATTGAAATAAATTGTCTTGAGACCCGATTCAATCGCGTGTTTTTTCCCCAGATCAAGGGAAATATGGCAATGCTGCATAAAATATTCCATCACTTTAAGATGGAATATATGAATGAAACGAGGCATTTTCCGAGATCTAGGGAAATATGACAATGCTGGACCCTCTGATATGGCCTCCTTCCACTTTTCTGTGACGTCACAAGCTATAATATAAAAGAGCAAAGGCATTTGACCAATGTTTGTATTTTTCAGTGATCTATATGCAAAATAAATCAATATTGCATTGATTTTTTAATGAAAATACTTCTACAGGAAAACTGTAATGTTTGCTTGCATAAAACGACTTCACAAATTTGTTGTTTAAATTTGATGTGTTTTTATAAATAAATCAAACCTGTAGAAGCGAAAGTTGTTTGACTGTATAATTAATACAGTGATCTGACGGTATTAGTTAATATTGGAACGTAATATTTTGTTTAATTGTATAATTGCGATGTTTCGTTAAGTAAATATTGCTACTAATAAATACGAGGTGAGTCGACAGATATCTTTAGAATTTGATAATTGGTTTAAATGGAGGGAATATGTAATATTGAACATCCATCCCATGCTATTTCGAGAAAAGATGTCTTTCAACGAGCTTATGCTATACAAGTCACTGTTTAAGTCTGCCAAAGCAACTACAAACCGCAAGAGAAGAATACTCCAAAATAATCCAGACCCAATACCAAAGGTAAGGTAGGTAAGTGATATCTATTACTTGCAGAGTAGTTTTAGAGAATTTCTTAACTTTATGGCTGAATATAGACAATGTAGTAATGGGTTCTTTATGGAGAAGTATGAATTTGGTATAGCAGCAACTATCTGAACAGAAGATAATATAATATTTTTTGATTATTCGTCAAACTGATAACTGTGAACTCTTCTGGTTCTACAAAGAATAGATTTACAAAAAATATATAATTTTAGTGACAATAAATCCTTTCATTTCTAATATACTTGTTTAATTATTTGAATTTCTTGCAAAGAGTAATATCAATGTTTTAGAAATTTTCAAAATTGGTAAACATAAGGCAAAAATGAAACTTTGAACATAGAAATACCAGATGAACTGGAATTGTATTTTTAAGAGCCCAATCCAATTTTTGACAGGGATATAGGAGCAAATGTTGAGGTTTTCACAAAACTTGTGATTTATCTGCATTTCTATTTAAAAGTTTTGTTGGAAACGTGTTTGGAAAACAAAATAACCCAACAGTAATTATTGGTGACGTATAAGCTGGATGCAGTAACAAATCAATTTGCTTATGATGATCTACATATACTGTAGTACCATTAGCTGAATGTTGTAGTAAATAAATGATGCTATATGTAGAATAATATTTAAAAAATTAACGTCCTCTTCTCGCTATCCCGTTCTTATCTCCTACCACTATATCTCATACGAAAAGCGAGTATTGGTTATATTTTGATGTGAAATTCTTTGTTTTAATGTCCATTATCCAATATCTGTCTTTATATATGACATATAAATTTGTATGTAAGACAGGAAATTGAAGGTATTTAGGTTCGATTTTACACAAATCTATAATTTTATTAGATTGGTTATTATTTGCTACGGTAGGGGGAGTTTCTTCGTTGTGAGTATTTGCAGTTGAATAGGTTGTCTTCTTAGTTGTACTTGAGAGGGTAGTTGCAATCCTTTTTGTTGTACGTAAACGGGTAATCCTCTCAGTTGTGCTTCAGCCGGTAGTCGCAGTTCCCGCTGTTGATGGTTTCTTTGGTTCATACAAGTACTAAACTGCATTGATCTCATCTTGATCCAGTCCACCTTCACTGTAGTAGGGATACATGAGAGCTGAGCTAACTCTCGTGTGATGCATCCCCAAAACGTGTCCGAGTTCGTGGGCTAAAACCCAAAGCACGCTGGTTTATCCTGGCGGTACATCAGACATTTTTTCATCTCCTAAATACCAGTTTTTCAGGCGATCTACATGAAGCTCGCGCACTCATCATTGTTGGGGGATTACACATGTGTCAGTACTCCACCCTTACCATCGAAACTATACGGACATTTAGTCTTCTGACAGGTTCTATAATTTATATTTTCATGTCTCCTGTTAGACATGGAGATGATGATATCTGGAGTACCTAAAACAAACACCTGAACAAAATGTAAGTTGCTAACATTTTCCCAAATTTTAAATGCTTTTTGAGCGACTCTATTAATTTGTTCATCTGCTAGCCTAAAATACCATTTCATGGTGGTTTTGTTCCATTTTTGGTATGAAAAGGCGAAATATAGCGGATAATCAACCACACCACAACGGAGTTTAGCCATTAATGTCAGGGTCTCTTTGTTTGCTTGTCCATCTACATTTAAATTGTATTGTTCTTGAAAATTTACCATGCTTGTTATAGCATTCCTTTCAGTTTCGTCAGAAAACCCATAGTTTTTGAGGAAAAATCCACATTGAATTTAGTCTCATCAAGGTAAAAAATAATGAAAATAGGGTAATATTTTAGAAGCATTGCAATAGTTTGCTACAACTCTCTTAGTTGTAAAAATTCAAGCTGTCGAGCTAACACCTGTAAAAAATAATCATGCACCATAAGTGTTTTAATTTCAAAGTGAAAAAATATTACTTACATGGTAGCGATTACCAGGATGATGAAAACAGCAAAAGGTGGCTTCAAAAATTCAAGTTCTGGAGCTAACATCTGAAAAAACAAAAATGTTTAGAAAAATTTATCTAAACATATCAAAAGGTGTATAGTAAATTTTATGCGCATCCAGCTTATACATCAAAAATAATTACTGTTGAGTCATTTTGTTTTCCAAAGACGTTTCCAACAAGTTTCTTAAATAGAAATGCAGATAAATCATAAGTTTTGTGAAAACAAAATAAATCAGTAGCAATTGTTGTTGATTTATAAGCCGGATACGGATTACATTTACTATACACCTTTTGTGAAATTGTGATTACGATATTTGTCATTGCGAATCCTTTTAAATTTTTAATTCTTCTTTATTTTTGTGTAAATACCATTGAGTTAGACCTCGAAACGATTTGGATTTAGTAAATATTCAGGCTTCCTAGTTTATGTTGTGTTATTACCAAAGAACTCAGAAAAAATAAAAACCTTTTGTAATGCTTAGATAAATTTTTTTAAACAGTTTTGTTTTTACAGACGTTAGCTCCACAGCTCGAATTTTTGAAGTCACCTTTTGCTGTTTTCAAGAACACATCTTTTTGATCGCTACTATGTAAGTAATATTTTTTCACTTTAAAATTAAAACACTTATGAAACATTATTATTTTTTACAGACGTTAGGTCGACAAGCTTTTTACAACTAGGAGAGTTGTAGCAAACTATTGCAATGCTTCTAAAATATTACCTTATTTTCATTATTCTTCAAATTGGTAAGACTAAGGTAAATGTGGAAAACTTCCTCAAAAACTACGGGTTTTTGGACCAACCGGAAGGGAATGCTATAACAAACATCGAGCAAGCATTGGTAAATTTTCAAGAACAATACAATTTAAATGTAAATGAGTAGTTAAACAAAGCGGTTTCTGGAGCGGAAGTGGGCATAAAGGTAACCAGTCATCGAGTTCTCGCCGGGAGCTGCTGCCGAGCTGTTGGTAGTTGTTGTTTGGATAAGAAGAAGACATTGGGAAGAAGAAGAAGACATTGGGGGGTGGTCGTAGGGGTGCGCGAAAGACATTTGGGTGTGTCGCAGAGGTGCGTGCCATCTGTTGTTAATAAATGAAAGCAATTGTATTGTGGGTTGCGTGGGTTGCAGAGTGCACGCCATCTGTTGATGGTTGTGGTGGTTACAAAGAAAAAAAGCTAAATACTTGGCCGGGTATCGAACGCGGCTTGCCTGATTACAAAGTCAGGTGTCCACCGAGCTGCGCTAATGCGGTTAATCGAGAAATGTTTATTTGAAAAGGTATAGTACATGCCCGTTGGGTGGGCGCGGGTTTTTGGGCGTTGTTCGGTTAGATATTTGGGGGCTGGATGGGGGGATATGATATTTTGTTGTCTGTAAAAAAATTTAAAATCTTGGTATTTTGTTGTCTGTAAAAAAATTTAAAATCTTTTGCTTAAGCCTGCATGCGCGAGAACGTCCACTCCTTCGAGTCTATAGTTATCGTAAGCGACCGCCTACCTGCGCAAGAACGGCAACTCCTTCGAGACTCTGATTTTGTCGGATGATTCAAGGCATTGAACGCCTGCATGCGCAAGAACGTCCACTCCTTCGAGTCTATAGTTTTCCTAAGCGAGCGCCTACCTGCGCAAGAACGGCAACTCCTTCGAGTCTCTGATTTTGTCGGATGATTCAAGGCCGAGCGTAATAATTTTGAGACTTGGAAAAATTTGTTTCAAGCGTCTGAAATTTAATTAAGGTGAAAATAATGGATATATTAAAACTAGACAACTGTTTAAATATCTTTATTAGCATATAGTATATTATGAATTTTCAGAGCATCCTTAATAATTAAAGCTATATTTTGTTTTGTTTTTGTACAATATATAGTAAGGCCGCCATCATCCAACCACATAGTCAAATCCAAAGAAATACCATCAGAACAAAGCTGGCAATCATCCCATACAGTGTCAGGTTCATCCTTTCCATGTGAAGGATCGTTATGGAAACCATATGCAAATTCCAAGTATTTTTTAAGCACCGTGTAACTCTCCACCGTTAAATGTATAATTGTTTCACCAATTTTGAGAGTGGTCTCGGTATCGGTAATATTAATTGTTAAAATTTCTGGTACTGCCGCATATATGCAAGTGCGTCCGTTGTAGGTAATCACAGTTGTTAAAACGTCTGGTACCACGTAACATCCATTTTTGGGATTTAGCTTTCCAGTTAAATCTTTCGGTTGTATAGTTCTCGTTGACACTGCACTCATATTAAATCTTACTTGGTCATCAAGTAAACTTTCCAAATTCATGACTGGATTGTTACAGCTTCAACTCAAGACTGAATAAAAGAAATAAATTCTTTTAACTTATTGTCGTGAGTGTGTGACGACAGCAAACACTACAAATATTAGATTTTTGTGGCTATAGGTGCAGTCTTATTCAATTCACTATGAATAAAAGGTGTGGAATATGTTTGGAAGAGATAACTAATAATTTTGGGCTATTGCCAAATTGTAACCATTGTTTCTGCTTCCCATGCGTAAAAAGATGGCATCAAAATAAAGACTTTGAATTGAATATTCGCAGAGGCTGTCCAGAATGCCGTATTGTGTCTCCTTATGTCTATCAATCTGAGGTTTATTACCAGAAAGCGGAAAAAGATCGTTATATAGCTGAGAAAAACGAAAAAATGAAGAAAATGCGATGTAGGTATTTCCGAAAAAGCAAACCCAAATGTCCGTTTGGAAACACTTGCTTGTTTAGCCATCGATTACCAAATGGGGTAGAAATAGATATAGGGCCACCTCAAATGAAACGTGCAGGTATGGGCGGTCGTACTGATTTCATAGAGGCTCAGTTCACCCGTGGAGGAGGTAGAACTCAGCGCCCAGCAATAGGAGGACTCCCAGATACTTTTAGTTTACTCCTGGTGGAACCAGGAATTTTTTACGTCTTGAGAGATGAATAAAAACCTGTATTTATTTAAAAATTCATGCCAATAAAATCATAAATGTATTTAAAAATTCCTGATAATAAATTCTCAAATCATAAATCTGTATTTATTTAAATGTAATGTTAATAAAATCGAAAAATAATATAAATCATGAATCCGTGATTATTTAAAAATTCCTGATAATAAATTCACATTATATCTGGTATTTTAGATATCAAAACCACAAACCGGAAATGATGACCGTAGTGAAAGGAAACTGTCATATCTTGTTTACGCTAATTGAAACCGAGCTAAATAAATTTACAGGAAGCTGTGGTTTGATTAGGTTATCATGTTGTTTGCAGCAACAACCTTTTGCAGGAAGTTCCCATATGATAAGCATTAATTAGTTGTTTTTCTAGAACTAACGGAAATTTCGTTATACGCAAATGACGTAGTTCGATGCTCATAAATAAAATAATTGCGAATTTTTATTTCATTGTTAATTCAACTCTCAAAGAGATCACATATCAACTACAGTGATTGTGTTTGTGCTTTGTGAAATTAACTGTTAATTCAACTTGCAAAGTGTATCTAGTGATAGTGTGTGTTGTTCAAAAAAACATTATGTGAGTATTTACTTAATTTCATTTATGTTAATTTGCTTTTAGTATTTTGTGACTGCCCTTCAAAATATTTGAAATTAATAGAGTATGTTTTTCGAATTGAATATTTTCTGCCCGCTTTTCAATTCAATGTTCTAGTTCCAACTTTTGTTAATTTGCATCTAATATTTTGTGTGTGTCTTTCAAAAATTATTAGGAGTGTTTGGATTCATTATAAATTTGTAGTTTTGTTATTCGAATCAGGTAGTTTCTGTCTGCTTTTCTTAAAAATTTCAATGTTCTATTCCTAAATTTTTGGTAATTTGCTTCCAATATGTTGCGCCTGTCTTTCAAAAATTATTAGAGTTTAGACGCAACCAAGTTCATAGTATTTAATTTTTGTTATAGAAAATGGATTTTTTGAAAGAACTTAATGCAGTTTCCTCCGCAGAGATTGACAACAAGCCGGCAATAAAAATTCAAGACTTGCAGCTTAACCAGAAGTATCGAATTCTGGCAGCCAAACTGGTCAACCCAAGATACGGTGAAACAATCTTACTTGAATTAGAGGACCACGTAACCTTCCTGCCGAAACGGGTCACTCAGGTATATAAACCACACCTAGACAAATTTGGCGGTGGAAAGTTCCACATCGAATTCATCGGGCTGCAGCAACTTGGAGGTAAACTACAACCCCGAGTGCTTTTTCAAATTTCTGCGGAGTGAATATAAAAGAATTTAGTTGTAAGTTTTTATTTTAAATTTTGCATGCTTCAGTTATACTTTTACTGTTAATATTCCATTGATATTTCTCAAGTTTGTAATAGTTTATTATATTGTTATACGAGTAAAATGAATTCAGAGGCTATAGCGAATATTAGTACCGATATTATTAACAAGTTTAGATTAGCATCAAATATAATTTTCTCAAAGAAACGTTGCTCTCCAGAGCAAATATCTAACTGGCTGAAATTAAGTAACAAACAATTAATTTTATGTAACAGAGCTATTCGTGAATCAGATTTACATATAGGAACTTTGAATAAGCTTCAGTCTGAAATTAGTCATATAAAAAGATTTAGAAATGATTTGAAAAATTATGCTAACATCAAAAGGGGTGGGGGAATTGGTGGGAAGTCAAAAAGAAGTGATCGCGTTAAATGGTATGATGTAGAGTCAGCGTTTCGCTCACGTGTTCGAACAGGAGTAATCATTAATCTCATTCATATCAATATTTTTAAATTTTTAGATGATGCATTTTTCCTTTTTAAGGCGCGCATAAATAATACTTTGAAAACAATGCCTACTCTTAAAGTAAATACAACCTTTTGTGGTGAATTCATAAAGAAATCTGGAATGGAGGAAATTATGGAATATAAATATTTTAATACGAAAAACGCGATAATAGATAGGGGTACAGATTTGAATGGGTGGTTCTATGAACACATTCGGAATGAAATTTTACGTAAATTAGAGGAATTTCAGGAAAAGGCATCAGGATGGAGTTTGTATAAAGTTCTAAACTTAGAAATAAACATAAATAAATTGAAATTGGAAATGGAGCCTCATCTTTCATAAGATTACCAGAATCAATTTCTAAAAAACATGCTGTAATCAATATTAAGAACTATGATGATGATCTTTGTTTTTTATACAGCGTTATTGCTCATTTGTACCCTACAGCCATTAATGTTGATAGAATATCAGCTTACCCCGAGCCATCTACTGTATTAAATCTAACTGGTTTGACATTTCCTATGACTTTACAGCAAATTACTAAGTTTGAGAAACTTAATAATATTTCTATTAATGTATATGTCTTAGAATTGATAAAAACAAAAGATAATGAGTATTATCAAACAGTTCCAGCTCGAATCACTAAATGTAAGTTAGACAAACATGTCAATCTCTTAATGATTCAAAATAAATATGTTCCTAAAGTCAATGATTTCGAAAATGTAGAAATAACAGCAAACGACGTGGAAATAAAATATCATTTCTGCCTAATTAAAAATTTATCACGTCTTGTTTCAAATCAACTTAGCAAGCATAAAAGTAAAAAATTAATATGCGATCGTTGTCTAAATTATTTTAGTGACTCCAGCAGCCTTGAGAGCCACATTGAATATTGTAAAAATGTAAATAATTGCAAAATATCTTTTCCTAAGAAGGCGGTAGTTGAGTTTAATAATTTTTCATTCAAGGAAAGGCTTCCTTTTATTGTTTATGCAGATTTTGAGTCGATACTTTTACCAATTTCCGATACTAAGTCTACCAAAACTCATAAATATCAGCAGCATTCAGCCATATGTGCTGGTTATTATTTCAAATGTTCCTATAATGACTCTTTTTCGTACTATAGGAGCTTCACGGGCTCTAACTGTATGGAGTGGTTCACCAATGAAATGGCAAACTTGACAAAGTTCGTGCAGTCCAAACTAACCGATGTTGTACCTCTCAATGTGGAGGTTAGTCTCAAAGATGCATCTGGCACATGTCATATCTGTGAGAAGCCCTTTTTACCTCAAGATAAAATCGTTAGAGACCACTCTCACCTTTCCGGTGCATTTAGAGGCTATTCACATAATTATTGTAACCTCAGGTACCGAGAGTCTTTCATAGTTCCAGTAGTGTTCCACAACCTAAGTGGATACGACTCCCACTTTATAATTAGAGATCTCGCCAAGCATGATCAAATAACTCTTGTACCAATCAATAAAGAGAAGTATATTGCCTTTACTAAACATGATAAGGACACAAAAATAAAATTTAGATTTATCGACTCATTTAGATTTCTGGGATCTTCTTTGGATGAGCTGGCATCCACTTTAAAAACCGATCAATTTGTTAATTTAACTTCAATCTTCAATCATGTGTCGTTAGCGAAACTAAAGATGCTAAAACGAAAGGGAATCTTTCCTTATGATTATGTTGATTCATTGGAAAAATTAAGTGAAACCCAATTACCGCCTATAGAGAATTTTTATAATAAATTGAATGACCAGAACGTTTCTCAAGCTGATTACGAACATGCTAAAAGAGTATGGGATTCCTTTGAATGCCAAACCATTCGCAACTACATGGAGTTGTACATGAAAGTGGACATTCTTCTTCTAACTGACGTGTTTGAAAATTTCCGTGATAGGGCCCATCAAACATATGACTTAGATCCAGCCCATTGTTACACTCTACCTGGATATTCTTGGCAGTGTATGCTCAAGTACACAAGTTGCCAATTGGAAATTCTTCAAAATGTTGACATGCTGATGTTCATTGAACGTGGAATACGTGGAGGTATTTCCCAATGTTCTAATAGGTTTTCCGAGGCGAATAACAAGTATATGCCCAATTATAATCCTAATAAACCCTCCAAATTCATTTACCACGTAGACGCTAATAATTTATATGGATATAGTCAAAGTCAACCCTTACCCTACGGGGGATTCCAATGGTCTGCTGATACCAACATCGATGTCACTCAAATTCCCGATGATTCAGACATTGGTTATTTTTTGGAAGTTGATCTGGAGTATCCCAAGCATTTGCATGATCATCATAAAGACCTTCCCTTCTGTCCGGAGCGCCGCACCCCTCCCGGCTCTAAACTTCCCAAACTCATGACTACCTTGCATGACAAGGAAAAATATATTATTCACTATAGAAATCTGAAACAAGCTCTTGAGAATGGCATCATTCTCAAACACATTCACCGGGTGTTGAAATTCAAACAGTCTCCGTGGCTTAAGTCCTATATCGATCTAAATACTTCCCTAAGAGCTCAGGCGACTAATGATTTTGAGAAGAATTTGTTCAAATTGATGAATAACGCAGTCTTCGGTAAAACTATGGAGAATATCCAAAAGCATCGTATCGTTAAACTAGTCAACCATTGGGAAGGTCGATACGGTGCTAAAAATCTTATTGCTTCCCCAGCATTTCACAGTCGCACCATATTCGATGATGAGTTGATGGCAATTGAGTTAAACAAAACTGATTTGCTCTTCAATAAACCTCTGTATATCGGGTGCGCAATTCTGGAACTTTCAAAAATCCTAATGTATGACTTCCTCTATGATTTCATTTATAAAAAGTACCCTCGTCATCTAGTCAAACTTCTATACATCGATACTGATTCATTTTTGCTTGAGATAATTTCTGATGATATATATGAAGAGCTCGTCAAACCCAATCTCCATCGTTTCGACACATCAGACTATCCCCCCGATAATATCTACAACATCCCACTAGTTAATAAAAAGGTGCTTGGTTTAATGAAGGATGAGGCTAAGGGCTACATTATTTCACATTTTGTAGGCCTCCGTTCGAAAATGTACACCTACCTAATCCTAGGAGGAAAATGCATCAAAAAGTCAAAAGGCGTAAAATACAATGTAGTTAAAAATAGTATTACGTTTGATGATTACCTCTATTGTTTGCAAGAAAACCAGCAAACTATTGCTTCCCAACGCTGTATTAGATCATATGCTCATAACATATTTAGTGTAGAGCAGACAAAAATTGCCCTCAGTCCTTTTGATGACAAGCGCTATCTGTTAAAAGACTCATATGATACTTTACCCTGGGGCCACTACAGCCTCTAAATTAATTTTTACTTTCAAGATATATGTATAAGTAATATTTGATGTAGTTATGTTATTAGTCTATGTTTATTTATTTTAAATAAAACAGCATATTGGTAACTTTGTCTTTTATTTTTAGCATACATATATTTTTAAATAACCTGCAATTTTCCGTCTACATATGCAGCAATGATCTATTTTCAGAGAACAATCAAAGCAACTAGCAAAGTGTCTGCATGGCATAAAAACAATTGTCATTTCATTAGTTAAGCAAATTTTACAAGTATTATGATTAGAGTCAGTGTGGGGATTTGGTGGGCAGTCTCTAAGCAATAAACATTTAGCTGATCCCTTTCTGTGAAGCTCTGTAATATCATCACAAGGTAAGAGATTCTTGAGCTCTAAGCTACAGCAATGACAAGTGATCCTGTCACCGTAGCCCGTGTAAAAGAAGCCGGCGTTGACAAGCTCGGCGGGTGTCTGCTTCAAGGCAATAGGCCAGTCTTTGAACGTCTCAAGTCTGCTCTCAAATGTCACTTTGCTTTTATGTCTGATAGGTCTGGTGATGTGGTAAGTGTCATCAAAATCAAAAAAGCGACAATATGGATTCCAGTCCAGATGATCGGCAACAGGGTCATCACCATCTTCCCAGTTGAAACCACGTGTATCACAAAATGGACATTCAACAGCATCATTTAAGCTGCCATCGGATTCTATTGCATCTTGTCGGTAGATAAACCCTGCTCTTGCTAACTTTTCAGCAGGGAAGTCGGAAGGCCAGTTTTCAAAGGTACGTAATCGATTTTCGTATATTTGGAAGTATTCTCGACACTCCATGGTGTAGAACTGATGAAATAAACAACAATGTTTTTAATTTATAAGCATTTATTCAATTTTTTTAATGTCAATATCTCGCAAAATAATGTTTTTATAATAATAAATATGTTCTTTTAATGCAATACATAATGGAGACCCGTCATCTAAACAAAATGGTTTTAACAATTTTTCAATCGGCAAACGATTTAGTAAATTTGACCATAAACATATTTCATCTATTATTTTATAATAAAAAGTACAGTAATTTAAGCGCTCCAAATAAATTATTTTACTTGAGATAATAGGGTTAATAGCTAAGAGTTCAATCACATCACTATAATCCAAATAGAGCGCGCAAATGTTTTTCATCACCAACACTTGTTTGACGTCTTCATACTGGATCTGGGATAGATGGAGACAATCTCCGCAGGTCACTGGGGCAGCAAACTCTGGAGGTGTGGCATTTTCAAAAAAGTTTGTTTTCAGGAGCTTGAGCTCAATGATGACATCCTCCCACTCGTACATAGTCATTACAATTTTCGTTGGTGTTCCAGCGGCTACAGGTGTTTTTTGCAAGATAACCACTGGAGAATAGGATTTTGCAGGACTGAGTGCACATTGAACATCATACTCTGAATTCAGTAATGGAAATCTCGAATGCAGCAAGTAATAGTCTTCCTTTTTCGCAGCTTCATCATACATTTGTAACACTCTATCCAAGTTCGCACTGTAATTGATAGTGGAATCACTACTATAACCACTATCCATGGTTTCAAAACTGCTGATACTACTCATTTTCACAAATCACTCGAGAGGTAAACTGGGACTGGGAATATATGTAGGGAATTTTCACAATTTTATAGTTGTATCCCTTCCACTACCTGATTGCGGTTGATTTCAATTATGTGTTCCTACGCCAAGATGGAAAAGTAGATCTCTTGTTGCTAAGAGCTCCTCTGTTCCCCATCACCATCATCATATATGTAAGGCTTTTAAATATTGCATCACTTGTTGTTTTTCACAATAAAATTTGATATCTCTCTGTAATCGTTTAAGTTTGGTGATATGTTGACTTAAACTTTTCGAATACTTTACAGTGATGTTTTCACCCTGAGTCTTCATTTTGCAATGCAAGCACATGTCTATATTTATGATAATTTATTATCAATTTATGATTGACCTTGGTGTTATAGTTTGTTTTCAGTGCCAATCCAACTGTCGTGGCTCGAATCAAACCCAAGCCACCGAACTTTAACCTTGTTGCCTTTTCGTTGCAAAATTTTCTCAACGAGATACACATCAGGATAGGCAGCCTTTTGCAATTCTTCTTCGTAAAAGCTCCCTTGAATCGGTGTACCAGACATATCTTCCAAACTATACGTAACTGGATTAGTTATTTTAACCTGCGTAATTTTAAACAATTCCGTACTCCAGCTGGGAAGGTAACCTTTATCAAAAACGTGCTTGGTTTTACTTATTCGCACAACATCTCCAACTTTCAGTTTTCTTGGCCCAGCAATTTTCAGGTTATTGTATACTTTAATATCTCGAGCGTTTTTCCTATTAATGTCCACAGGTCTCATCTTTGTCTTGGAATGTTTTTGATGGTTGTAGTCCTTAACGATTTCCTGTAGAATATCTATCCATTTGTAGGTGCCGTTCAAACTAAAGTACTTGTAGAGCCGTTCTTTCAGCGTTCTAATTACTCGTTCAGCTATTACGGCTTTCAGTCCACTAAATGTACTATAATGATTGATTCCGTATGACTTCATTAGTTTCTGAAAGCAACTATTGTAGTATTCCTTACCCTGGTCGGTTTGTAGATTTTTCGGATGCCGTCCTTCCTTGAGAATACTCTCAAAGGCACGAGTTACCTCTTCACCGGATTTCGTTTTGAGCGGTCTCGTCCACACGTACTTTGAAAAGCAATCAATCACCACGAGGAAGAACTTGAAATTACGATTGGATTTTGCATAGAGATCCATTTGTGCGAGGTCCGACTGCCAGGAGTCATCGAAACCTTTAATTATTACACGTCGGCGAGGAAACTTTCGTCTCACAGGTCTATGCAGTTCCTTAACAACTTGAACTTTTTCTTTGGAATGTTTCGCTATAGGAGCCATCTTGTATACTGCTTAAAAATAGACAAAGGCATGTTTTTATTGATCCTAATGATGCTTTTTAATTGCAGCAATACTGTCTGCGATTGCTTCAAGTTTTTGATTTTGGTCCAAGATTTGATTTGCAATATCATCATGTAGTTTTTGCATGTCTCGGTATAGCTCAGGCACTACTTTTGTTAGATCAGAAAGATCTTTAGCCTTATCCTTTCGAACAATATTTAATACTTCTGCTGCATCAACACCTTTATGAGCTTGTTTCATAGAAAGTTCCAGATCGTTTATACGTTTTTCCTGTGATATACGGTTGTCATTAAACGAGGCTTCAAATTTTGTGATGATTTCCTTATATTCTTTCCGAGCAGATTCCAACTGAGCTTCTAATGTATTGAATTTAGAAATGAGAAGCGATATATTTTGTAGTTGGGTTTCCATAGCTTGTTCGGTTTTCAATATGCGAGTATTCATTGCAGCAAAGTTTTGAGCTCCACGTTCCTCGCTAACCTTTTCGTTTTGCTTAAACACAGATAAGGTTTGCTGAACTTCACCAGTGTAGTTGCTTAAAGCTATTTGAAAATCACTATGTATTTGCTGAAGTCCGTTTGCTATTTTCTTATCAACGTACTGCTTGTTGGCGGCATCCATAGCCTTCGTCGGTACTTCGACATTGGTAATTTTCAGCTTCTCAGCATCGATATTTCCCTCCGCGGTAAAAGAAAAAGGTACTTTCATAAAAGCTAGGTTATGTGATGTTGATGACATTAGTTGCTGATGGGCACTACGCCCAAACTTGTTTAAAGTCATCGTGAAACTGACATGTTTGCCATAGGATAAGGAATAATATACACTTTCAAGTTCGAAATTTATTTATCTCGTATAATATTAGCTTCCTTAAGTTCATTTAAAATGGCAATTATTTCGTTGTCGTGAGAGGTGTTGCCTGCTTCCTTGGATGCAATCAGTAGTTTCAGCCGTTCAACCAATTCGTTGGGATCATCCCAGTAGACGTATTCCATTGGCTTGTTATTGTAAGTTAATTCCATACCAGTTCCAGCAAAACGTTGCTTTTTTGTCAAGGGAGGAAACATTGGCTTTATAATTTCAGTATATTTATATAGACTTGAAGCTTTCAAACGACCTGCTGCATTCTTGTGTGCTGATGTCATTACCAACACTCTTCGGTACGCTTCTAAATCATCGGGAGCATAATCAGGTGACTTGTAAAATATTAGTTGATATAACCCTGGAGTACCTCGAAACTGTAACCCATCAACGATAATGTGACCTGTACTACGACTGAAATTGATTTCCTTTTGCCCAAGAAACCATTTGGAACTTGCAGCGTCATATATAGGTCCATATATGTTGTCAATAACATCGCTTTTAGTGATATAGTCTTCAAGATATTTGTGTGCAACTGGAGGATACTGATCCATGTAGTCCTCTATTGCTTCTTTAGAGAGATTACCGGGATCCTCGTAAAAGGTTTCGTTCTCCACCTCATCATCATCATCATTGGTGTGCATACTAGTTTCAGCGATTGGTTCTTCATCGAGGTATTGTGTCTCTTCCAACTCATGTTTTTTGACTGATGGCAGCTCCTGCACTTCTTGTTTAATTACCTCACGCTTAATGGTCTGTGTTGGTATCTTAGTGAGAACTTTTGCCGTAGTTGAGGCAATATCTTGTAGCGGTGTCATTACCGGTCTAAAAAGTTTATTCAATGTTTCATCATGTTCCGACTTTCCCAGCTTCAGACTAAGATATTTCTTGCGAATAGAACGTGCCAATTGCTTGATCTTTTTCTTTCGAGCAGTGGCAGCAATGTTGCTACTCAATGAAGACATTTTTATCAACTAACAGCAATCATCTTTATTGAACCTTTATATATTTATCGAATCCTTTACGGTAGCGGCCATCATTCAAGTTGAAGTCCTTAGCTATTGTAATAAAGCCAAAACGATTTTGCCAGCATTCCGAACACATTGTCTTAAATTTATCATAGTCCATGTCGGGAGACACGTGCTCATCAAAGACGTGCTTCAAATTTACCTCATCTTGTCTGAATATGACAATTACGTTGCAATTGTCTCGAATCAGTTGTTTAGGTATTTTGCTATACGTTTGGCATAAATATATTGAATCGATATTCCTGTGCCTTCCCATCGAAAAATAATTCTGAATCTTGTTTTGTTTATCACCATTCACATCATCGAAAATGAATACTGAACATTCGCGTGCCTCACTCAGATCAATTACTTCTTCGTTGTCTTTAAAGGGAAAATACGATACACCTTTAACCAGCTTGAGAACGTCTTGTAAGAGCTGGTACTTTGGTTGGTAGAGTGACTTGGAATAGATGTAGACGTTCTCGAATCGTAGGCCGTTTTCATTGAATAGCAGTGATAACGATGCGTTGGTCTTTCCGCAACCACTAGGTCCGCAGAATGCTGCTCGTAGGGAATTTGGTAACAATTGTCCGTGTCGACTTGCTGATGATGGTGATTCTTCGACAAAGTCCAAATTTTCGATAGGCAGTTGGACATCTTGTTGCTTCATATACATCTTACGATATACTGACATCATCCTTATTGTGTTTACTAATTAAATACAGCAGTCTATCTCAGTTTCAATCAGTGTCATGCTAACTCCCAAAGGAGGTAGTCTACTGAATAGTGCAATCAATAAATTACCATTTGAACTACATCTACCTGGTTATCAGTTTTGTGGACCCGGTACAAAACTTCTAGACCGTCTCTCCAAGGGTCAGCAGGGAATCAATAAGACAGACGCTGCTTGTCGAGCGCACGATATCGCCTACAGTAAATACAAGTCTTTGGCGGATCGTCATAAGGCTGATTACGAGTTGGAAAATCGAGCCTGGGAGAGATTCAAGTCAAAGGACGCTTCACTTGGAGAAAAAGCAGCTTCTTGGCTTATAACTACAGGCATGAAGGCTAAACGCAAGATGGGGCTTGGAATCAAAAAACGATGTGGAAAAAAATCTTTTCCGACAGAATGTGGTTCTACCAATCAAGAGAGCTATTGCCGGATCTGGAAGTGATGTCCGTAAGACATCGTTATTGGCGTTGAGAGCAGCCCGAGCAGTCATTAAGAAGGCAGGTGGTCGCAAGAAAATCCATGTACCTCGAGTCATTCCTTTTGAGTCGAAAATTGGTGGTTTTCTCCCACTAATACCCCTATTTGCGGGGTTGTCAGCACTAGGAGCTCTTGCCGGGGGAGCCAGTGGAGTAGCCAAAGCCGTGATAGATGCAAAGAACGCCCGCAAGAAGTTGGAGGAGGACCAGCGCCATAATCAAGCCATGGAAGAGCTTGCAAAGAAAGGAAGCGGTATTTTTCTTAAAAAGTCCCGCAACGGCTTCGGGCTTTACTTAAAGAAGCAAAAAAACTCCCAATAAAGCTACCCAATCGAGCACTTTACAATCACGAGCTTGAGCAATATGCCAAACATTTGAAGATCCCCTACTTTAGGGGAGTATTTATGCGAAACACCTTACCTAAACATTCACAAACAAAGGAGTCTGCCATCGTTAATTTGGATACCAGCAGTCATCACGGTACGCATTGGGTAGCTTATGTGCGAAATGGAAACACCGTTCAGTACTTTGATAGCTTTGGATGTTTGAAACCACCCCAAGAATTAGCCAACTACTTTGGCAATGGAGTGAAAATCCTCTACAACAATGACTCTTATCAGACGTACAATCAATCAAATTGTGGCCATTTATGCTTGAAATTTCTCTATAATAAAAAATAAATATTTTGCATTATTGTTGTTTTACTTTAACCTATATTAGCAGCTAACAAGCGGATAATTATCAGTCATGTCTGTGATCATCACATTGAAAGGTCGCAGCCCAATACTGTCGATTGATTTTCAACCACCTATTCAGTTGGATCCCAACTACAACTACGGACTAGCTTTATTGAGTTTTCACTCGTACAACAGCATCCCAAACATTGAGAGAGGTGACAAGATCTACCTGTTTGACGATCAAAACACGCAAACATTCATCGACTTGCCCGAAGGTTCATACGAAATTGGTGACATCGAAGCTTATATTAGAAAGGCACTTGGCATTCATTTGGCAAAGGGCGTTGAGAATATTTTCTCATTGAAACCCAACAACAATACTCTCAAGTGTGAGCTTTTCAGCAGCAAGTACGCTGTGGATTTTCAACCGCAAGACAGCATCGGTGATATTCTGGGCTTCTCTAAACAGCTGCTACCACGCAATCAAGTTCACAGTTCCGATTTACCAGTGAACATTATAAAAGTTAGAACGATTCATCTCGATAGCAACATCACATCGGGAGCCTTCTACAATAACACTCCTTCACACACCATTTACGAGTTTGCCGTTGCAGTTGATCCTGGTTTTGCCATCGACGAAACACCTCAGCATTTAATCTATTTGCCGATTAACAGAAGCGAAATACATAACCTCACATTGCAAATTTTGAATCAAGACTCTGAACTTGTGAATTTTCGTGGTGAAGAAATCATCATTCGACTTGAGCTGAAACAACTACAATAATAATGGGTCGACTTGTATTTGATGAAGAACCATATAAGAGGTTAACCGCTCCTCGTCCACCATCAGTTTCTATGAAACCTCTCAAGAGATCACTCACGCTCTCAAACAGATTGTTTCTACAAACGCTCGGCTACCATGTCAACTCCTCAAATGTTCGATATCTTCCGCAAACCAAATTTTGATGATAGTGTAAGACGCGAGGAGTTGCGAATCTACTATCCATACGTCAAGTCATTCGGCAACAATGATATCGTTGAAATCACCGTCAATCAAACAGATTGTTGGTTTTCCATGGCTGATTCCTGCATCTCAATCCAGGGACAAGTGGTGAAGACAGCAGGCAATGGAGATGTTTCTCTATCACCAAATGCTGGAGCTTTCTTCTTCGACAGCGTTACGTACGAGTTGTGCGGCAAGGAAATTGAAACCGTGAGAGACCCTGGTCGCGTGAGTACAATTCGTGGATACTTGTGCTACGACCCCAACAGTTCAAAGGACCTATTCATAGCCGGGTGGAATTTTCCACATAAAGCGTATATGAATGCCGCCGATAAAACTTTTCACATGTACATTCCATTGGGACATTTGTTTTCCATCTTCAACGACTATAAGCAGGTGATGTGTGGTAAACAAACAATTCGTCTGGTGCGAAGTCGTAGCGATGATGATTGCCTTATAATCACGGATGCTGCTACCAAGGGTAAAGTGACAATAAACAACATCGAACTCAAAGTCCGTCACATTTTTCCAAACGATGACGTTAAATTGGATTTACTGCAAGCCGTCAAAGCGGATTCCAGTATAATTTTACCGTTTCGTAAATGGGAGCTAAATGAGTTGCCTGCTCTCAAAACAGGTGCTACTCGTGAAATTTGGGCTGTGAAGACGTGTGCCGCACTGGAAAGCCCTCGTTACGTTATCTTTGCCTTTCAAACGGATCGCCACAGCAACATCAAAGAAGATCCCACGGAATTTGACAATATTCACATTTCCAATATTCGTCTAAATTTAAACAGCGAATTTTGGCCTATGGAGAGATTTGATTTAGATTTTTCAAAGAGTGAGTACGGTGAGGCGTACAAAAGGTATACGGACTTTTATCCCAGCTTTGGCGGCGGCAAACACCCTCTACTGGATTATGTTGCATTCAAGACGCACACCCTATTCGTCATCGATTGCTCCCGACGTGAGGACACCATGAAATCCTCGACTGTAGATATTCGCTTGGATATTGAAAGCCAGACGGGATTTCCCGATAAGACCCGAGCCTTCTGCATAATTATCCACGATTGCCTAATGGAATTTCTCCCACTCAGCGAAATTGTCCGAAGCTTATATTAGATCACTCAGCTGTTTAGAAAATCAGTTTCGTTATAGCTTTTCAACGGTTCACCATGGAAATTGCAATTGTCGACATTCAAGGTTTCGAAATCGAGGGAAGATTTGTTCCCAAGGAATTGGTTATCAAGACACGTAAACGCACAGGAGTGTTTTTGTTTAAACCACCTAAACCGTTTAACTATCTATCAGCAGCAGACAAAAGCAAGTACGATATTTGGAACAACGGCTACATGGACTCCACTACTCTGATGGCCACTATGATTTGAATACTATGAACGACATTTTGAGAATTTTCCTAACCAAATGCACGCACATATATGTACGAGGCCATCAGAAATATGACTTTTTATTTAACAAGTTATTTGAAGAGCTGAAAATCAACAATTTGAGAAAACTGCTTAACGAAGTTGAGGAATCACACTATCACCTAATCAATCTGGAAAACTTCAATGGCGCTGTTGAACTGAAACCTTCTAACTCTCCATGCATTTTTCACTGCCGCTGCAATGATCCAGTACGATGTGCAAAAGAAAATGTTGATGTAGTTTATTATTGGCTTCTGAATAGTGTTTTACATAAATAAAACATTGTATATAACTATGTGTTTTAATTATTCATTATTTTCCTAATACATTTCACAATTAATTTAAGTAATAATATTGTAATTGTAGAGAGTGTTACACAAATAAGAATTAGCACTTTGTGGAGCTCCTCTTGTAGGTTAGCATCACGTATAGACATTGAGCTGTTGGATAGTAAAGTTTTTTCATCTTGGCATAAAGCTGCTGAAATCCAGTCAGTGTCACCTTCAGTGTCATCAGAAAATATCAGCTTCAGTTTGAAATTTTTTGTTGTGTTTGATAGGCGAGCAAAATATACAGGCAGCCGTCCATCGTTTAATCTATCTCGAGCCATCAATGTGTAGTTGGAGCGGTTCAAACAGTTCCCTGAAGGGCATACAGCCATGTCCTTGGTTCCATAAGGTATATTAACATACAAGACATTTTTCAAAATTAATGTGAATATTATAAAACTTGATTTAAGTAAAGTCATTTTTATCGATCTGCATTCAACAGTAGTTGGTGAGACACTATGCTCATCTTGCACCTCTTTCGTTACTTTATTCTAAAAATTATTAGCAGACTACTAGAAACCATAACATCAAATTCTTGATTCATCATTAAAAATTTTTCCAAGTATCAAAATTATTACGCTCGGTCTTGAATCATCCGACAAAATCAGAGTCTCGAAGGAGTTGCCGTTCTTGCGCAGGTAGGCGGTCGCTTACGATAACTATAGACACGAAGGAGTGGACGTTCTCGCGCATGCAGGCTTAAGCAAAAGATTTTAAATTTTTTTACAGACAACAAAATACCAAGATTTTAAATTTTTTTACAGACAACAAAATATCATATCCCCCCATCCAGCCCCCAAATATCTAACCGAACAACGCCCAAAAACCCGCGCCCACCCAACGGGCATGTACTATACCTTTTCAAATAAACATTTCTCGATTAACCGCATTAGCGCAGCTCGGTGGACACCTGACTTTGTAATCAGGCAAGCCGCGTTCGATACCCGGCCAAGTATTTAGCTTTTTTTCTTTGTAACCACCACAACCATCAACAGATGGCGTGCACTCTGCAACCCACGCAACCCACAATACAATTGCTTTCATTTATTAACAACAGATGGCACGCACCTCTGCGACACACCAAAATGTCTTTCGCGCACCCCTACGACCACCCCCAATGTCTTCTTCTTCTTCCCAATGTCTTCTTCTTATCCAAACAACAACTACCAACAGCTCGGCAGCAGCTCCCGGCGAGAACTCGATGACTGGTTACCTTTATGCCCACTTCCGCTCCAGAAACCGCTTTGTTTAACTACTTAAATGGACAAGCAATCAAACAGACTCTGACATTAATGGCTAAACCCCGTGGTTGGGTAGTTGATTATCCGCTAAATTTCGCCCTTTCATCCCAAACATGGAACAAAACCACCCTGAAATGGTATTTTAGGCTAGCAGATGAACAAATGAATAGAATCGCTCGAAAGTCATTTCAAATTTGGGAACTTACAGTTTGTTCAGGTGTTATTTTTAGGTACTCCGGATATCATCACCTCCATGCCTAATAGGAGATATGAACATACAAACTATAGAACCTGTCAGAAGGGCAAATGTGGAGTACTGGCACACGCATATTCCCCAAACAATGATGAGTGCCGTGAAATTCATTTAGATAGCCTGGAAGAATGGTATTTAGGAGATGACAAAATGTCTGATGTATCCCTACTACAGTGAAGGAGGACTGGATCAAGATTAGATCAATGCAGTTCAGTTCTTGTATGTACCCAAGTAACCATCAACAGCGAGAACTGCGACTACTGACTCAAGCACAACTGAGAAGATTACCCGTTCAAATACAACAAAAAGGATTGCACCTACCTTCTCAAGCACAACTAAGTAGACAACGTATTCAACTGCAAGCACTTACAACTAGAAGAAAACTACTCCTACACTAGGAAATAATAACCAAACTAATAAAATAATAGGTTTGTGTAAAATCGAACCTGAATACCTTCAATTTCCTGTCTTACATTCAAATTTAAATGTCATATATAAAAATAGACCTTGGATAATGGACATCAAATCAAATCAAAGAATCAAAAGATATATTGAGAAAGTATTTACATGTTTTACCTCCTGGTGATTTCGAAATAACATCAATTTATCAACGACCTTCTGGGGATATAATTGCAATTATTCATCGAAAAAGACTCTTTTAGATAGAAGATCATAGTTTTAAATTAATCAAATCTCTATGCTACTGATCTCAAAATAGCTCGTACTGGAGACGAAATTCTTTCTGCTGTAAATACGTATACAGGACAATCTTACTTTTTTCTACCGGAAAATACATTTGTGGAAACAGATGAGTGTTCTTTGGAGTTGAAGGAACATGGTTATAATAACAGAAAATTTGCAGGCCAAATATTAGAGGGGTATTCAGGTATACTAATTGATTGATATACTCCTTTCAAGAAAATCGGTACCTCGAATTTAATCAGTTTACTAACTTGCTAAATAAGACCGATAAAATGACTAGACATTTCAACATTGATTGTTTCATCATGTCTTTGTATGATCAACTGAAAACTGTATTAAATAAGATTTTAGCTATATATTAAATTGAAATTATTGGAAAATAACTCTATTGCATTGTTTTACTATCATAAAAGGTTTTAGATAAGGAGCAGAATATGAAAAAAAAACTCGAGACGGCGTAACCAATACTCGATTTTCATAAGAGTTGTAATGGCAGGAGATAAGAACGAGATAGCGAGAAGGGGATCTTGTCACACTCGATTTGTTCGCAAAAATATAAATAAATAAATTCCTCACTTTGCCAATCGTAAGTTCTTCCGATCCAGATAGATTTTACATTAAATAACGTAAATTTTTTAAATATTATCTTATACATATAACACTATTTATCTACTACAACATTCAGCTAATGGGACTACAGTCTATGCAGATCATCATAAGCAAATTGATTTGTTACTGCATCCGGCTTATATGTCACGAATAATTACTGTTGAGTTATTTTGTTTTCCAAACACGTTCCCAACAAAATTTTTAAATAGAAATGCGGATAAATAATAATCCTTGTCTAAAATTGGATTGATCTCTTTAAAAAACTATTGATATTACTCTTTGCAAGAAATTCAAATCATTAAACAATTATATTCGAAATGAATTTATTATTATTAAAATTATCATGCCATATTCATACTTCTCCGTAAAGAACCCATTATTACATTCTCTATATTCAGCCATAAAGTTAGAAATTCTCTAAAACCACTTTGTAAGTAATATATGTCACTTTACCTTTGGTATTGGGTTTGGATTATTTTGGAGTATTCTTCTCTTGTAGTTGCTTTGGCATATTTAAACTGTGACTTGTATATCATAAGCTCTTTGAAAGACAACTTTTCTCGAAATAACCTGGGATGGATGTTCAGTAGTATATATTCCCCTCCCATTTCAACCAATTAACAAAATCTAAAGATATCTATCGATTCACCTCGTATTTATTACTAACATTTTTTACTTAACGAAACATCATAATATACCATTAAACAAAATATTACGTTCAAATATTAATTAATACCGTCAGATCACTGTATTAATTATACAGCCAAACATCTAGAGGTCTGATTTATTTATAAAAACACATCAAATCTAAACAACAAATTTGTGAAGCCATTTTATGCAAGCAAACATTACAGCTTTCCTGTAAAAGTATTTTCATTCAAACATCAATCCAACATGATTTATTTTGCATATAGAAATCTGGAAAATGCAAACATAGGTCAAACGCCTTTGTTCTTCTATATTATGGTAAGGTAATATCATCGGTTTTTATTTAACATTACTACCATAATAGGTGTTAGATTAGAGACATGGTTGATGGATAGGTTTTAGACATTTTCAGTGTATAACTAACAAATATTTTAAAGTTCATATAGTAAATCGTACAAAAACATCTCAGTAATATGTTTTCTGTTGATTCGTTTGCTTTGGTTGGGACAGAATTTGAATACCACTGATGATATTTTCTTTGCCTCTTACCAATCTTATCATTGACGATATGATAGCATCGATTTGGTTGCGACTAGATGTGTTTGTAGGCCGAAACATATGTATTTGGCTTATCGAATTTCCAAATATATTTTTTATAATATTTATGTATATTATATTGTTCTAACAATTATGAACCACCTCATATACATTTTCAATACCCTGCGTAATATGTACCCTACCCGAAAAAAATTCTGTGTTTGCTGACACACATTCGAATATATATTTTTCATAAATCTTCGCTAATTGAATATAGTCACTGAAGGTTATCAAAACCGCAAGAATGACTCAAGACTGATATACCTATCAAATAAAGCATAAACATCACATATTTTCACAATATTTGAATGAACGATTAGTTTCTATTTAATAATAATTTCTACTCAGTATTAACATTACAACATTTCTTCTCCTTTTCTGTTATTTCAGTTTTAATGTTCATAAATTTGAATGGCTTCCTGGTAGAATAAGTTGGTCACCTGATTTGCATTTTCTATAACAGTTGATTTATTCGCTTGCAACAATTGGTAATTCCGTATATATTCAAAAATACGACTGTTTACACTCCGCTGCGTGGTACTGATATATGCAGTAAAACATGCACATATACTGTAAACCACTAATATTGATAGTTGGTCACTGAGATCTTTAAGAGATTGGATAATTTGGCGCGAAGTTATTGATTGAGTTTGTACATTACGTAACTAAGTAGTTCTGGTTTATGTCATTACTGCAATGTTCCCTATATTTCTATATGACAAAGCATTATTTTGAAAATATTATGGAACCATCTTGCGGTTTAAGATTTGCTGAAAATATATTCCTTTGTTCTCAAATTTAGACATTTAAATTAACTAATATGAGAGTATATTGTATTAACAGGAAACCAATAAAAATACTGTTTAGTTCTATTACATTTTCACGAATGAAACATCATAATATTACACTCAAAACCTCATTTCAAACTGTTCCAAAGAGTCACTTAATTATCTAGGCATTCAGTATTCTGAATTCTCTTTTATTATCTGACAAAGTGAAGTTAAGTCGACTGAATATTATTGAATTACTTTCTTTTCTCATGGCAGAATACAATTAGGTTTCGCAATACTGTTATATTTATTGATTCAAATTGCCCTTAGAGTGAGACGGAATGGTAGAATATTTCACAGAGATCCCGATGCTCCACAGTTTTATTAGATTTAAATTTCGATGAGCAGTAGCCTGAATTATAGACTGGAGTGCGCTTTAATGGTTTCGAGCTCTCTCTTCATTTTAAAACCAGGGAGATGAACGCAGAGTCTTTAGGTTTTTGGTTACCTGAAACAAAAAGAAATATTAGTTTTACTGGTTGAGTAAATTACTTGTTTAAAGAGTGGCACTTACGAATTAATATCAACAGAAAAATACAAAAATATTTTATATTCGTACACGTGAGATAGAGTGCTTTGACCACTAAAATATGACTATTTCATAAAACATTTCCACGAAAGAACGAACCGATAAGTTGCGGATTACAAGTTTGAAGACAAAGAGGGCGTGTTATTAGTCTGTCACGAACTAGGCCTTGTGACATAAGTTAAATAAGGACCATGTTATGGTTTCTCCGACTCGAGTAAGGACCTTGATATGCATGGGATTAGAATCTGAATTTGTCTAAATGGTGAACTACTGATTTACTCTGAATCGAACAATAACAAAACTTATTCAATTTCATAATCACAATTTTCTCCATGTTTGAGTCATACTAAGTTCTGCAGCAGTACTAGTTTCACTAATGTTCGAAAACTACAATGGCCGACTGACCCCGTTTGGAATTTTGTATTCCAAGAAAATTCTACATACAATAGCTTTATGAATTTTCATCATATTTGTTCCAACAATTGTTCTACATTCACAATACTTTATACACAATGCTGTGCATTAAACGAAGTTTTATCTAAAAGCAATATTTTACAAACGTTACTACCGAAAAATCTCTTACAATTCACTAAACTAATACGACGACTTACTACTTCGAAGTACTAACTAACACTGTTTCTTTCAACGGTCTACATTTCAAGAGTGCTTTACGTCCAAATTCTAAAAAAACTACAAACAAAATTACACTTGAATCGTTTTAGATACGCAATCTACAAACTATACTTCACGACGCCATATAAGCACTCTGTTCTACTATTACTACAGCTTACGAGATTATTTTATTTGGATTCAGGATAAAAATTTAACATGGCTGTCAACTGAGCATTGCTACCAATTTATAGTTATGGAATATTTGACTAATAGTTTTGATGTTAATGCCAGGTTACGCTGACTAAACCAATCTTTAGAGTGCGCCGCTACGCAGCCATGTTAGGTACTCGAGGTTATTTAACCCTTTCAAAAAAAAACTTTGGGTTCGAACAAAGTCTTTGGAATTGATTCAGTATATTATTTTATTACTTTTTGAGGTAGGTAGATTAGTGAAATTATAAATCCATTCGCAAAATTGTGGTATCCATCTTCTCACCCTTCTAGTTACTCGAATATAAAGATTTACAGTAACTGGGCGCTGTTATATAGTCGCTGTTCAGTGCTAATTGGTTGGCCCTTGGTGATCACTGGTCATGCTCCCCGCTTGCTGTTTGGTCAATTCGGGTGAGTTGTTATAAGGTGGGTACGGTACAGTGTTTTGAAAGTAATGAAACTCAGAACTTATCAAGTTCATGGAAAATTCTATTTATTACCCTACCGGTCTGACCCCACCCCATAACCACTCAGCTGTACACGTGACTAACCGTTAAGCTAGCGGGGACACTATAGCGGAATCGAAAATAACCCATACCATAATTTTTTAATTATTTTTTACCGCCATAAAATTTTTTTATTCTAAACCCCACCCCCGTTATAGCTTCACCTCTAGCTTAACGTTTAAGGTAGCGGAATATTTTATAACTTCTAGAGAAAAACTTCTATCGACCTAATTCCACAGCCATAATTGTTTACTCGTCAAGTACTAGAAGAAGGTTTATAGTGGTTTTCGCAAAAACTACCCTTTACCCCTCACAACCCTTAGAAATTAGTTTCGTTAATCTAGCTGCTACTTTATAAGGGAATGAAAAATAAAGTTTATCAGAATTTTTTACTACTTTTTAACTACTTTTTTACCTCCATAAAAAATTTTTACTTTTAAACCTACCCCTATACGACCTGCCCTACTACCTTAACGTTTAAGCCAGCGGAATATTTTATAACTTCAAGAGGAAAACAGCTATCGACCTAATTCTACCGCCATAATTTTATACTCGTCAAATACTAGAAGAAGGTTTATAGTGGTTTTCGCAAAAGCGACCATCTACCCCCCACAACCGTTAAAAATTCGTTTCGTTAATCTAGCGTGTACCTTAAAACGGAATCCAAAATAAAGTATACCATAATTTTTTACTACTTTTTATCTCATTTTTTATCGCCATACAATTTTTTTAACATTAAACCTACCCCTTCAACACTTACCTTGCTACCTTAACGGTTAAGCCAGCACAATATTTTAAGAAGAAAACAGTTAATTACTTGATTCCACCGTCATAATTTTTACTCATAAAATACTAGAATAAGGTTTATACTGGTTTTTGGTTAAAACCACCCTTTACTCCTCACAACCCTCACGTTCTTTAGGAAGAGACAATAACTGCTTCATTATAATGTAGGAATTCCTAAGACAAACTAAATTGAAAAACATAAATGATAACAATAATAAGTATTTTAACATTTAAATCACGTATCGGGATTTCTAAAATTAAATTATAGTGGTGCATTGGTACGCTTGGTAACCGTGTAATGGAACAGAGCTCAGTCTGTTACTCGGAATTTATATTACAATTAAAAATTGCATTCAGTAAAGTAGCTCTATTCCCGGAAATCAAACTTTAAAACGCAAAACAGTTTACAATATTGAATATACTTATTTACTATTCTGATATGTTAACCATCAAAAAGACATAATGAAGATTAATTCATTTATTTTCTTTATGAAAATTAGTATAAGAAAATTCTTCTTTTGAAAATATACGCAAAATTGTGAAGAATTTTATTGAAAACATTAAAAAACAATGATAGTTTACACAGCTTCATCGGTTAATAAGAAAAATGCATTAATAATAATGGTGGAATTTTCCAACATTCAACTTAATTTGATTTAGTGAAGAGTTTGTTATCGATTTTTATTTTAAGTTTTTGTTTTTAGTTAAATCACAAGTATGTAATGTTTTAATTGTTGATTTTAGTATATTAGATAAACAATACTTTTATTTGTTTATTTTTTTAGGGAAATTTTAAGAAAACCCAGTTACGGCATTTTATTTCAAAGCCAACTAAATCAAACACTTTTTTAATTTACATTTGCTGTCATCCAAAGGCCTGTTAAACATACTTGAAAAGCTCTTTTTATGTGCTATTCTATGACATATAAATCCAATACAGCGGCCATAAATAACATAGTTGGCTATGGTTGCAAAAAATCTAGAAGGCCTAGAAAAGTAAACGACAATCGATGTCCGTAGTCGCTAACAGAAAACTAATAATTAAATTAATTGAATTTATTTACACTGTTTCGAATATTTTGCAATTTTTCGAAAACCATAATTTTGTTTTTTTCTCGATATTTTATAAACCCCTGTAGATAATTTTAATTTCAACACAGCACTTGATTGGGCTTGGAATAGTGCAACTTTTTTGTTATTGAAGCCATTTCCATTTCGGAAATCCACATGTAGTTGCTTTTACGTGGGACACATGAAACATACAATCTATTAAGAACATTAAGATAATTTTGGGCAAAATTTTTGCCTCTGAAATTCAACTTTTTCACTGTTGTCCGTTGTTGCTCTTGTTGATCGTTTTAATTTAAGAATTAGCTGTTTTCCCCAACATGATAGAAAAGAAGGATTTATTTAAGTTAACTAATGAGATTCTTATTGTGTAGCTATACAATTATTGTAATACCAAAAATCCATACAAACAAATTTCAGAAACTTAAGGTTTTTTTATACTATTGTACCAGTAAATGAAATATAAAATTAAATTAATATTCTTACTTTATTGAATAGCAAAATAATATGAATTGAACTAGGACTCTCAGTTGAGTTTAATTAATGCAAAGGTTTGGTGTTTCTTATAGAATATAGTTTTTGATACACTCATTTTTACGAAAATTTGCTGTACCTACTAGCGTTTTAACTGATTGTACATTAAAAATTGTTTAATCATTTTTAGTTTAGGGGATGTATTTAGAACATTTTCAATTGTCACAATTATTAAGTATTAAGTCTGAATTGAACATGAACATAGTAAATTACATAAAGAAATAAACAAAATATTATTCGAAGCCAAGGGCGTACCCAGTTTTTGGTTCCAAGGGGGGGGGGGGTAATCAGAAAAAAGTAAGAAATTATGTCGGTGGGATTAGGTTGATAGCTGGTTTCCTCTTGAAGTTATAAAATATTTCGCTGGCTTAAAGGTTAATTTAGTGGGGTAGGTGGTATAAGGGTAGGTTTTATTTAAATTTTTAGCTGGTAAAAAATTAATTAAAAGGTTGTAAAATTTATGATATAGTTTATTTTTGATTCCGTTAAAAAGTAGCCGCTAGATTAACGAAACTAATTTCTAAAGGTTGTAAGGGGTAGAGGGTGGTTTTTGCGATAACCACTGTAAACCTTCTTCTAGTATTAGATGAGTACAAAATTATGACATTAGAATTACGTCGATAGCTGTTTTCTATATTCCGCTGGCTTAAACATTAAGGTATGGAGGTAGGTGGTATGGGGCTGGGTTTATAGGTAAAATATTTTTATGTCGGCAAAACATTAATCAAAAAGTAGTTAAAAATTATGTTATACTTTATTTTTGATTCCGTTATTAAGTATCCACTAGATTAACGAAACTAAATTTTAAGTGTCGTGGGGGGTAGGGGGTGGTTATTGCGATAACCACTATATACCTTCGTTTAGTACTTGACGAGTAAAAAATTATGGCGGTAGAATTAGGTTGATGGCTGTTTTCCTCTTAAAGTTATAAATGTTCCCGTGCTAGCTTAACGTTTAATCTAGCGGGGAAGCTATAACGGGGATGGGTTTCGGAGCAAAAAAATTTTATGGCGGTAAAAAATTAGTAAAAAATTATGGTACGGGTTATTTTGGATTCCGCTATAGTATCCCCCGCTAGCGGACCTCTCATAAGGCAGTTGTGACTCTGCCAAAAATCCCCATTTTACCGTCGATCCCGGAACGCATCAGATATCAACTTCGGCGATGAATTCCCGTAAACCTCCTCATACATTTATTACCCGCGAAAACTTAAGAACAAATGTATGTGGCTTAGTGAGGAAGTCTTTCTTCAGCGAACACAATTGTATAAAAATTAGAGCTTCATATGGGGTCTTGACCCGTGATCTAATTTCAGTCAAGTCAAGGTTTTTTCACAAATAAAAATTTGTGACACAAAAAATCAGAGAAATCGACATTTGCCCCTTATCATAAGTGTTAAGGTATGCCCCATACGTCCTGTAAAATTCAAAAAATTTATATTTTTCCTGTTCGCAATCCTTCGAACAAGTTTTCTCACAAAAAGACCTTAAGCTATTCTTCTTTTCATTCAAGATCTTCGAGCCAGTTTTTCAATTTTCCAGACCAACACTTCTTCTCATTCTTCTTCTTCATTTCAGTTAGTCCAAAAGACCATTTGTCCACCTATCTTGAATTCTCTTCAAAAGTGTGAGCCGAGTTCTCGGTCGAGGCGGTTATGTGTTAGTGCGCTCCTACAAAAGTCCTGTTTTTTTCCAGAAAAATCTCAAATTATGTCAGTTGGAACTTTTCATTGATTCGACAAGATACTAGAATACTCTTGAACCGAAAAAGTACGCAAAATAAAACTAACCTGCGGACTTGAAAAGGTTAACAAATTCGATTATTACATTATTTAAGAAAGCACAAAAGCGACGGTCACCGATAGTACATGTGCATAGGCCAATATTTAAATTAAACGAAAATGAGTGTTTATAACAAGTGCAAAACTAAAACAAGGACATTTTTTCCATATGATAGTTGTAAAGGAGATGTCGGTAGATGCTGTCGCAACATTGATAAAAGTGAAGTGACTTTTAAAAATAGAAAATTACTTTTTATATATGAGGAGTGTAAAAACGGCTTTGCCCAAAAACCAATAATATTGTTATATATTTCGTGGGTTCAATTTAAAATTATAAAACTAATATTCACTTTCACTTTCCCAGAACTTTTATTTACATCAAATTATACAGCAGCTGATTCAAATCACAATAACAATTTTATATATAAGCTCTTCGCTGTACTAACTAACTTGCGATTTTAAAACCAGCATCGAAAATTCTCGTAAAATCAATCATCAATTTTACAGCTGTCGAGTCATTTCGAGAACCATTTTTTTCCTAAAAGCGATCGGTGTCGTGCTGGGCTGAAACCAGGACCGGCTTAAGGAAAATTCGTTACACCGCCCCCCCCCCTTTAATTCTGATCGTCCCGGTCAGAAACATCCTCTCCATGGTAGGGAGCAAGTCGATCTAAATGGACCACCTTCAACTTAGCCCTGGGGTTTTGACGGATCCGGTAGACGACGTCATTAAGCCTCTTGACCTCGTCTGCACCACCCCAGGCGGGTGTAAGTTTTGGGGATTTACCCTTGCTCCGTAGGGGGCTGTACAGCCAGACTTTGTCCCTCTCTTGGATCCCGACTGAATTGGCCTTGAGGTCGTATCGCGTCTTCATCCGGTCACTGGTGGCCAACATCTGTGTTCGGGTTAATTCGTGTATTGCCAACATGTTATGTAGGAGATGGTCGGCATAATCGTCGATGTTTTGGGAATGTTCTTAGGGGGAGCCAAAAGCCAAATCGCAGGGTAATCGCAGCTCCTTTCCAAATAGGACCATGGCTGGAGTTAGGCCTGTACTATTATGTAGGGCAGAGCGATATGCTAACAGGAATAGGGGAATATTTTCATTCCAATCACGCTGGTTATTGCTGACGACCTTGGATATGTGTTGTTCCAAGGTCCTGTTCAATCTTTCCACCATTCCGTCCGACTGTGGGTGTAATGATGTTGTTCTCGTTTTCCTAATTCCCAACATCGTGCAGATTTCCTGGAATACATTCGATTCGAAGTTACGCCCCTGGTCTGAATGTAGTTCCATCGGGACGCCAAACCTGCTGAATAGTTGTTCTACTAGCTCCGCCGCTACCGTGGTTGCCTCTTGGTTGGGTATCCCATATGCCTCAGGCCATTTGCTGAAGTAATCCATTGCGACCAGAATGTATATGTTCCCCCTCTCAGACTCGGGAAACGGACCGGCGACATCGATGGCAATTCTCTCAAATGGTCTTCGGGCCCTTACTGGCTGCACAGGTGTCACATTTCCGGCACCAAACTCTGACGTCTTCAAAGTAATGTACCCAGTAGTATCGCTGGCGAACTTTGTCTAGGGTTTTGTTTATGCCCAGATGGTCCCCGGTAATCCCATCATGTACTTCGGTCAGGATGGCTGGTACCTTTTTCTTAGGAACTACCAGTTGGGATTTGGTTTCACGGTCATCGGTGCTTTCCATTCTCTACTCTTAGAAAGTCCCATTGGGCCCATAACGATTTCAGCACGCCCGAGTACTTAGCTACCTCGTCCCATCGTGGCCTGGGTGCCCCTCTCGTTTTGAGTGACAATATTTTTTCGATATCTGAATCAGCCATTTGGTCCTGGATGCACTGTTCCGTTGTTCAGTCTTCATTGTCCTGCACTCGGATCTGCCTGATGGAGATACCCTCTCGCTGTTCCATCTTCAGACAATATCTGCATTCTGCTCTACAGGGTCTTCTGGATAGGGCATCAGCATTTTTGTACAAACGGCCGGCACGGTGTTCCACCTTGAAATCGTATTGCTGTAATTTCTCGATCCATCTGGCCAGTTGTCCTTCCAGTGTCTTCATGTCCAGCAGCCATTTGAGGGCGGCATGATCTGTTCCGATTAAGAAATGACGACCATAGAGGTATTTTTGGAAATGATCTACAGCTCTTATTTTTGCAAGAAGTTCTTTTCTGGTGACGCAATAATTTCTTTCCGGTTTCGAGAACCCACGGCTGTAGTACTCGATCACCCTCTTTTCACCATCTTGCACCTGGGATAGGACGGCACCCAAACCTGTGTTGCTGGCGTCGGTGTCTAAAATGAACTTGCAGGACTGTGTAGGAAAGGCTAGGATTGGACTGGAACATAGTGCTGCCTTCAGTCGTCTGAATGATGTTTCGCAATTGATGATGGTCTCTACTGGCTCGAAACAAGCTATCTCTTGACCATTGGCAATTCTGATGTCATTGTTGGACAAATTCAGGACTCTGATTGGTATATCTCGTCCGGTTTTAACTATAGCCCGTCCAACTAAGTAGTCATGAGCTGAGTGTACGGGCTCCACCATTCCAACGCAGCTCCCAGGATTGCTATCTAGCTGCCCATGAATAATCTGTTCCGTTTGACGGGGAATTCTGGCTGAAGATCTTGCTACAAGTTTTATGGAGGTCGATGAGCTGTAAACGGGCCGTGTCAATACAAATTCCTCATTTAGGAACCGAAGGACATGATATCTCGGGTCGAACATAAATCCATGCTAGCTAATTAAGTTCATACCCTGTATAAAATCGTCCTCAATATTCGCTACCAGAACCGGATCATGTTGTCCCCTATCTGTAGCACGACATCTGCCTCACCCTGTTTTGACATGGACTCGCCGGTGACTGTTCTGAGCTAGATGTTGTTGTTAGCTGGTCTAATTTCTGATGCTCTCAAAACCTTGGACTTGGCAATATACACAGCGGCGTCGGTGTCGATGGTGATGGTAATTGCTCGGCCATTAATGGTGCCCCTGATGACTAGGCTGCTGCTATCTCGGCAAAATCTCCGGAAGGATATTGTTTTTTTGGGCTAGTGGAGGGTCAGTCAGCATTCGCCCCCTTATGCTGACTGGCTGACGGTCCCTGGACATGTGGCTCTTCTGTTGGTTACCCCTGGTCAGTGATCGTTCAGGTAGCCTTACTCCGCAGTCGCGTTGGAAGTGCCCGGTCCGTCCACTGCGGTAACATGCCCCTCTGGTGCCAGTTTTTTGTGACCTTTCTAATAGTTTATGGATTCCGGACAATACTGCCTGGAGGGATGGTTCTGGTTCGTCCTGACTGAAGGAAACTGCTCGCACTCTTGGTTTGGACATGTTAATGACTGCCTCCACTTCCAAGGCCCGAAGTAAAGCTTCATTACATTTCTTGATGCCACTAATTCTGAGATTTCTTTTGTACTTCCACATCTCTGATGCCGTTTATGAAACTCTGTGTGGCCAATGGCCTTTCGTTTCCCCTGGCAGGTCTGGGTAGGACAAGTGTACTAACCGTCTAATCTCTGCTTCGAATTCTTGGAGGCTTTCACCGGATTTTTGCGTTTTTCCACTCAGTTGGACTTGGTATATCTGGCTCAAGGATTGATTGTCGTATCGTTTGTCCAGAACGGCGATGATTTTTGTCGATATTGCCTTGGTCACCGACTGGAATGCTTTGGAGGAGTTCTAAGGCCGGACCTCTTAAGGAAATTACAAGAGACATAGATTTTTCTTGGTTATCCCATCCATTAGCTGTAGCCACGGCTTCAAATTGCCGTTTATAATGGGCCAAGGTCAAATGTGGGTAGTTTGCTAACGGAAACTTTGGTACTCATGGTGTGCTGGTATTTTCCTCGCTGTAAGTCCTGCTGCATTTTTTTTAAATTTCTGTTTCAACCTTGGTTTGGATGGCATTGATTTTATCTTGAACTGTGTTTTGAATAGAACTGATTTCAAACTTTTCCTGGCTTTGGATGGAATCGAGGTCATCTACTTTGGTTTCAAGAGTGTCCACGGAATTTTTTAGGTCTTAATGTCATCATTTATTTCTTTTATGTCTGACTCAACTATTTGCATTCTGTCATTAACTGTTTCATTAACTTATGCTACTATTTGCATTAATTGCTCAAATTGCAGTTGTCTTTTCTCTTCAGTTTCCTGTCGTTTTAATTCAATTATTTTAAATTCATTTTGTCTCGTCAATTCAGTTTGATCTTGTTTTCTACAAATTTCGAGGATAATCCTTCCATTAAATGTTGTTGTTTTTCTTCATTGGCACTGACAAGATTTTTTGTTCGCTTTTCATCGTAGTGATAAGATTTTCTAATTCTATTTTACGTTTTTCATCAAAAGATTTTACTAACATTTGTTGAATTTCTTCTTGATGTTGTTTTTCTTTCTTGTCACGTTTTTCTAGAATGTGGACTATTTTTTCGTCTAGTCCCTCCGTAACGTGCTTGACTACTTTTTTGTAGTTTTGTCCATTTTTTTCAAATCAAATTACGATTGTAACTGTACTTAATCCTGCACTTCTGATCAGCAAATTGTTATATATTGCGTGAGTTCAATTTAAAATTATAAAACTAATATTCACTTTCACTTTCCTAGATTTTTTATCTACATCAAATTATACAGGACAGCTGATTCAAATCACAATAACAATTTTACATATAAGCTCTCCGCTGTACTAACTAACTTGCGATCGTGGGCTGCTTCCTTTTAAAACCAGCATCGAAAATTCTCGTAAAATCAATCATCAATTTTACAGCTGCCGAGCCATGTCGAGAACATTTTTTTTTCCTCAAAGCGATTGGTGTAGTGCTGGAACGAAACCAGGGCCAGCTTAAGGAAATTTCGTTACAATATTAAAGGACTTGCAAGAACTAAAAGAAGAAATGCCAACGTTAAAAAAAGAAATTAACAAACACAAAAGAAGCTAATATAAACCAAAAGGAAAGACGTGAATAGGATAATGATATTGTGAACAACATTAATGCAAAGTTTAAACAAAATTTTAAAATGCAAAGATTAGGTAAATATGACAAGAAACTTGTAAAAGTTTCACCTGATACAAAGCTATTGAAATGTTGTGAGATCAACCATTTCAAGATGATGGAAGTCCAAGGAAAGATCGAAAAATTGTAAAGGTTTGCGTAGAAACTTCAGACATACCAATAAAAACTCTGATAAATAAAAAGAATCTAGACACTTACGCTTATAAGATTTTGTGGAGGTAAAACAATAAAATAAACACAATATTACAAAAAACTAAAACTAGAGCTGGGGGAGTTGGAAAAGGCTGTCGATAGAGCAAAAAGAATAGTGTGTGTCAAAAATATACCAAAAAATATTAGAAAAAGAGAAGATGACGATTTTAGTTTGCTCTAATCACTACGTATTGTAAAACAAAGTTCTCCGCCGCGTCTGTCTGTCTGTCTGACTGTCTGTTCGCGATAAACTCAAAAACCACCGCACCGACTGGGATATTTCAACGAAAACGCTGCCTAAATCCTGTGAGATATAACAAAATAATGTATGGTGGAATTGTGTATCTTATGGAGGTCTACAAAAAAGTCTGCGACGGCATTTGTCTATCTCTTAATGATAACATACTATACCAATACTTAAAAAAATGGCCAATTATAAAGCGGTAATTGGAACTCTATTTAGACAAATACGGTATTAATCCTTATCGTTTTGAATACGTTAGTTGGCTTGAGCATTCCATGAAGAATATTCTTTCCTACACCATGCAAATTAAATGAATACCTTAGGAGATATAGCAAAATCAAAATATGTAGCACGCAACGAAATTAATTTCATCTCGCCCTGATTCCATCGGCCGGGCGGGCTCCCAGTGATATCGAGCCACTCGTCCGAGACGAAGATCCTACTCCACGTAGTAAAAGGCCCCACTTCTTTCAGTAGTCTTTGTATGTGGGGGTAAGAGTAAGAAGATTCTGTAAAATTTGAACTTTGAAAATAAAGATATGGTAATTTCAGTAGTAGTAGTAGTCTACGTACTTTTCAAGGTATAACTTATAAAACATTTTAAGGAGTTTGTAAAGCAATGGGTCTGTTAGAAGACGACTCTCTTTGGGTATGTACGCTTTCTAAAGCTGCCTTATGCTGTTCAGCTAAATCAGATTTACCATCGTGACATCCTTCAGTGAAGTTACCGACCCACATCTTCTTTGACAAAATGATCATCAAATCATGACTGAATATTTCTGTGTGTAAGCATCACAGACGTCAAGAATTGTCATTAAATAATTTTGACTATTTATAAAGCTTAATTTGAATATAATAAACAAGTGAAATCTTTTTCAGAAAAATCTATCAACGTTTTCGATTCACCTTGTCATTAAATTTTAATTTAATTATTGCAACAATCAATACAGAGTATTTACGAGAAACTAACTAAACTAACTTGGACAAAAAAATTATGATCAAATATTATCCTCAAATAATAAAAGTAGTGAAAGTAAAATGTATTTTAGGTGACCCTGGGGGTACAGTTAAACATTTTTAATAAATTTATTATTAGCAAAAGTACAATCCGACAGGAAAATTGCCCTAGATGTGGATGGCATAGCAGCCATACCTTTGGAAAGTGGGCGAACCGTCCATTCCACATATAAACTGACATTATAAATATGTAGTGATGACGTCAGTAGCATTTGTAATATCTCTAAATAGAGTAGTGTCGGAAAATTAATGGGGGATTGCAGTTTGATTATTTGGGATGAGGCTTCTATGTCTCATAAAGCTTCAGTTGAGGCACTCGATAGGATAATGGGGGATCTGCGCAACAGTAACTGCCCAATGGATGGTTATACTATTTTATTCTCTAGAGATTTCCGTCAAATTTTCCAGTTATAACTAGGGGAACAAGAGGAGATGAAGTCAATGCAGTGCTCAAAACATCGCATCTTTGGTCAGAATATGAGGATTTTGGCGTTTAGCGAAGATAATTGGCAATTTTCTAACGACTTGCTCCAAATAGGAAATGGTGAGCTTCAAGCAAGAAATGTCTATGTAAATTTTAACAATATTTGTATTTTGGTCCAAAATGTGGAGGAAATTATTGAAATTTTTATCCCGATATTAGTAACATATCCACTAAGACACCAAATTGGTTTCAATAAATTAATATTAAAAGGAGGTGCTCCTATTATATTACTCAGAAATTTGAGTCCACTGAAACTGTGCAACGGTACAATATTCAAAGTAGTCAATTTACTTTTTTTTTATCGAATGTATCATATTAACTGGCAACGCAACTGGTGAAAATGTTTTTATACCAAGAATTCCCATTATTCCGTCAGAATTGCCTTTCTAATTTAAACGGCTACATTTTCCAGTAAAAATAGCGTTTGGAATGATAAATAATGAAGCACAGGGTTAAACATAAAAAGTTGCTGGAGTCAAGGCCGTAGCCAGGAAAGTTTTTCCAGATGGGTTGGATAATTTTTTCGGGAGGCTTGGATAATTCTTTTGATTGATGATGGGCTGATTAAGTATTCACATATTTCCAAGATATATAAAACTGTATAAATATTATGTTTATTCTTATGAAAAAGATTATTGACGGGTTAAAATGTAATCATCAAACCAAAAATTCCAAAATTTCCGGTGGTGTTTGAACCACCCCGCTGGCTACGGGCTTGGCGGGAGTATGTTTAAGCACACAGTGCTTTTCGCACAGGCTATTGTATGTTGCTCTAGCACGTGTTACTTCCAAACATCAGGTTATTAATGTGGCATACAAAGAATATACTTATAAACTAATCTAAATGTTTTCTGTTTTATGTGCCTCATAAATAATTGCCACTCAAAAAATAATCTAAATAAATATTATGTATAACGAGGCAAGATGATTGATTTTTTTGTTTGTTACAATTTCACTCAAAAACTGCTTAACCAATTTTACCGAAACCTTCAGTAACATTTTATATTTTCTGTAAAGAACCCGTGCGAAGCTAGGACGGGTTGCTTGTATACAATATAATGAATTCATAATGTGCTTCAACACTCAAAGTTATTTCCCGAATTATCCAAGCATACTGTTACTACTAACAAAAGCAACTGAAGATATTGAGGATATGGAGCTGGATATTAAACCCCACAAATTAATAGGATGTGTTTCACATAGTAAACACACAGGTGGGGTATTAAATTATCTTAGAGAGAGTTTTAGTGTTAAGAGTACCTATGTTGATCTTCCCAATTATTGGTCCCCAATAATAAGAATAAAGTTTCATAAAGTTTAATGGATGCAGACTACAACAAATCGTGAGTACAGAGACAAGATTTACTTATCAAACTAAGACTACTAAAAACCAGAAACTACTGTTGGGAAAGTACATGATACCCCCAAATTGAGTGATCATTCGTTAATAACAGTTACTTTAAGTAAACAAATTAAAAATGTATGTTTGTTAATAATATATATTTTTTCAAATTGTAAAGATGAAAATATTCTTTTAATTAATGAAAAATTAAAACATGTCAAATGAAACCACAATTTAATTTTTAATAATATCGTTCATACATATGATAACATTGTAAACAAAATTTTACAAATCACTAATTGAAAAATACACAGTGAGTTGCCTTGGTGTGATATGGAAGTAAAAAATATATGTTTGGGGGAGATTCTTTATACAAATAATTAAAAATGTCTACACATGATGACAATAAAAGTTATAACTGGAAACATTATACCTGGGAACAGTATAAATTAGCTAGCTAGAAATAAGGTTGTTAACTTACCCAGAAATAACAAAATTGCTTACTACGAAAATAGTTATGTGAAATACTTCAAACAAATCTAATTAATAAGACTCAACGTGAAGATAAGTTAGAATAAATTATTTTCCCAAATAACTCCATACCTCCGATTCCATACAAAAATGAAATATCCAGAGAAACAAATAGTACATCGCCCTCATACCAAGTTCTTAAAAAATTTTCTTAAAGCCCCTAGTATAACGACTGTACGCAACAGAGACAAACTTTTGTTCTTGTGACTCATTTCGAAAAGTTGACAGTTCTTTCATTCGTAACCGAAGCTGTTTCTTCCTAATTAATTTATCTATATTATATGTTGAATAACCATTGCATGCAGCTATTTCTCTAAGAGTTTTCTTTTTATTTTCAAACTTCTCTTTGTTAAGAGAGAATGTCAACAACCGATGTTCAAGAAAATTAATCCTCGCCATTTTATATTGTGGACAATGAAAGGACGTTTTAGGTAAATATCTATATGTGCTAGTATCCTTCCTATATACATCAAACTCTAACTTATTAAAATCATTTCATAAAACTAATACATCCAAAAATGGTAGAGTACTCTTATTTTCCTGTTTATATGTAAATTTAATAGAAGCAAACCTACTGTTAAGATGCATGACAAAATCATTAACATTACACTAATTATTATTAAATGGAGCAAATATGTCAATCACGTTCGGTATCCATATCCTAGGAAAATACTGGGAGTCATTTTTTGCTTCAACTTCGAACCTGCCCACGAACAAATTGGCAAGGTACAGCGACAAAGGGTTTCCCCTTGCCGTTCCTTCTTTCTGCTCATAAAAGCAACTTCCAAACTGAAAACTATTTTAGCTCACACGTAATTTTGTGAGGGAAATTAACTCATTAATTTCATAGCAACCCGCCCCAGCTTCGCACGGGTTCCTTACAGAAAATATAAAATGTTACTGCAGGTTTCGGTAAAATTGGTTGAGTAGTTTTTGAGTGAAATCGTAACAAACAAAAAAATCAATCACCTTTCCTCGTTTTACATAATATTAATTTAGATTATTTTTTGAGTAGCAACTCTTTATGAGTCACACAAAACAGAAAACATTGAGATTAGTTTCTAAGTATATTCTTTGTATGCGACATTAATAAGCTGATCACGTCTAAAACGAACAAATTTTGTTTGAAAGTAACACGTGATAGGGCAATATACAAATGCATCAGCGAAAAGCACTGTGTGCTTAAGTATACTCCTGCCAAGCCCGTATCCAGAGGGGGGTCCAAACACCCCCGAAATTTTGGAATTTTTTGTTTGAAGATTAAATTTTAACCCGTTAATAATATTTGTCATAAGAATAATTATTATATTTATACAATTTTATATATCCTGGAAATACCTTAATACTTAATCAGCACAAGATCAATCAAAAAGATTATCCAAGCCTCCCGAAAAAATTATCCAACCCTCCTGGAAAAACTTTCCTGGCTACGGCCTTGACTCCAACAACTTTTAATGTTTAATCCTGTGCTTTATCATTTGTCATTCCAAACGCTATTTTTACGGGAAATTGTAAAGGCAATTCTGAGGGTCTGATGGAATTCTTGGTATAAAAACAGCTTCATCAGTGTCATTGCCAGTTAATATGATACATTCGATAAAAAATGTATATTGACTACTTTGAATCTTGTACCGATGCACAGCTTCAGAACCCACCTACTTTTATATTAATTTGAAACCAATTTAGTGTCTTAGTGGATATGTTACTAATATCGGGATAAACTTTTTCAATAATAGTAGTTAAACAAAGAGAGTTCTGGACCGGAAGTGGGCATAAAGGTAACCAGTCATCGAGTTCTCGCCGGGAGCTGCTGCCGAGCTGTTGGTAGTTGTTGTTTGGATAAGAAGAAGAAGACATTGGGAAGAAGAAGACATTGGGGGTGGTCGTAGGGGTGCGCGAAAGACATTTGGGTGTGTCGCAGAGATGCGCGCCATCTGTTGTTAATAAATGAAAGCCATTGTATTATGGGTTGCGTGTGTTGCAGAGGTGCACGCCATCTGTTGTTAATAATTGAAAGTCATTGTATTGTGGGTTGCAGGGTGCACGCCATCTGTTGTTGGTTGTGGTGGTTAGAGACAAAAAAGCTAAATACTTGGCCGGGTATCGAACGCGGCTTGCCTGATTACAAAGTTAGGTGTCCACCGAGCTGCGCTAATGCGGTTAATCGAGAAATGTTTATTTGAAAAGGTATAGTACATGCCTTTTGCGCGGGCTCATGTTTATGGGCGTTGTTCGGTTAGATATTTGGGGGCTGGATGGAGGGGGATATAGTTGGCTGTAAAAAGGCGCAAGTCCGTGGCGCGGCAACTTTCGTCGGACGTCGAGCTTTGAGACTTAGAATTTTTTTTAATGTTTCAAGCGTCTGAAAGATATGATGTGTTGTTGTCTGTAAAAAAATTTAAAATCTTTTGCTTAAGCCTGCATGCGCGAGAACGTCCACTCCTTCGAGTCTATAGTTTTCGTAAGCGAGCGCCTACCTGCGCAAGAAAGGCAACTTTCGTCGGACGCCGAGCGACTATTGTTTAAATAAGTTAGCATATAGTATATTATGAATATTCAGAACATCCTTAATACCTAAAACTATTTGTGATCTTGTCTTTGTACAAGTAAGTCCGCCATCATCCAACCGCATATTCAGATTCAAAGAAATAATAATTTATCTAGCGACTAGTTCAAGTATGCCTTTAATACCGTCAACGGAAAGGGTAAACCGCAACGAAAAGACACTGTGATATCATGTTTACGCTAAGGATTTTTTCTTGTCAAAATAAACACCATCAAATATATCGTTAAAACAAAATACCCGAGATTGATATTATCCAAATGTAATGCTCCCATAATATACTTAATAATGGTATGTTATAATATTTTATTTCATACCGAAACACAACCAAATATTTTACCAAAATACCTGAGAATACCATCTCCAATTAATTTACTGTGTGTATATAGAACATTGGAAAATAAATAGCTCCGATTATAAATATATATATCTGTCTGACCTGAAAGAATTCAACGATGACAATAACAAAAGATAAGCGAAACCGCAACAGCATGTTGGTGAACTGATAACCATGCGAAACTCGAGCATTGGTTGAAAGTGCAGTGGCTGGTTGATTGTAAACAAAATCGTTAATTATAAAAGTAGATGCGGTTTTCATTGAAGAGATAATGGTAGTTAATAATGTAAAAAATAAATACGTAAATGAGGAATAATAATTGCGACTTGAATCGTTGGATTTTGTATCGAGCGGCGGGTAAATCGGAAAGAATACCGTTGGAGAAATAGTAGAAACGACTGGAACCGTAGAAATGGATGGTTGAAGCCGCTACAAAAACTAGAAATCGTAGAAACGACTAGAATAGTAGAAATGGCTGGTTGGAACCTGTACAAAAGCTAGAAACGTGCCGTGGAAACTACTGGGCCCGTAGAAACGACTGGTTGGAGCCGCTACAAAAACTAGAAATCGTAGAAACGACTAGAAACTTAGAAATGGCTGGTTGGAGACGCTACAAAAGCTAGAAATGGCCCGTAGAAACGACTGGGACAGAAAAAATGGCTGGTAGAATGGTTGAAGCCACTACAAAAACTAGAAACGTCTCGTAAAAACGACTAGAAACTTAGAAATGGCTGGTTGGAGCCGCTACAAAAGCTAGAAATGGCCCGTAGAAACGACTGGGACAGTAAAAATGGCTGGTAGAATGGTTGGACCCACTACAAAAACTAGAAATCGTAGAAACGACTAGAAACTTAGAAATGGCTGGTTGGAACCTCTACAAATGCTAGAAACGTCCCGTAGAAACGACTGCGTCAGTAGAAACGGCTGGTTGAAACCCTACAAAAACTAGAAACATCCCGTAGAAACGACTGCGTCAGTAGAAACGGCTGGTAGAATGGTTCGAGTTGCTACAAAAACTAGAGGTTGTAGAAACGACTAGAAACTTAGAAATGGCTGGTTTGAGCCGCTACAAAAACTAGAAATCGTAGAAACGACTGAAAACGTAGAAACGACTAGAACGATCCATAGAATCGCAAGGAAATATACATAAATACCTTGATGTTGATTTAACATATGCTGCTCTGAAATAAAATTGTAAATACAAGACACTGTTTTACTACCAAAAGTACTTCTGTTTAGAACATTATTATTTCTCTCTCTAGCTTCATTTATTAAAGAAAGAGATCGGAAATCTGATAAGAACGCCCTGTAAACAGGGCCTTCCGGTCATGACGTCATAAGCTACACTCTCATTGGCTGACTACCTGCTAACCAGCAGTTTGTTTATCTTATATGCTTATAAACAATAGATATGTCCCGATTTAAAAGTTTCCAAAGTAGGATTCCGTTTCATATTTGAGGACTGTCTTTATGCCACTAGAAATGGTTGGAGCCGCTACAAAGGGTAGAAATGTTTGAAACCGTTACAAAGGCTAGGGCCATAGAAACGACAGGAACCGTAGAAGTGACTGGTGAGGTTAAACAAAGTCACTACAAATGCTAGAAACTGTTGCTACAAATGGTTTGAAACAAATCCGTTGCAAAAAGTAGAGCCCAGGAATGTTGGAAATGGGATAGTGGGAATAAATATATAACTTTTTGCAAGCCAGCGGTAGGGACAAACAAATCTTTTCTAAGACAGGTACTCAAAGCTTATTCAGTGGTACATAAAAACTTTTTTCTACGTGCACAAAACTTTAGCCATCAATCGGTTATTAGTTATAACTTTTTCTAGGGTCAGTACAAACAAATGTTTTCTAGGTACACAAAATGTATGTTTCTCCCAACGAACTGTTGATATGAGAGTAAAATGAACAAAGTATTTGAAAAATTTCACAGGTGTTTTACCTATATGTCTCTAACAGGACCATATAAATGCTAGAAAACTGATAGTAGAAGCGTTATAACAGAAGCAAGAATGATGGAAATGATTGGTACAGGAACGCTACAAATTTAGACTTTGTTAAAGAATTGTTGTCATCAGCAAGTCGACACGGACAATTGTTACCAAATTCTTAAAATAATATTGATTGTTGTACTGTTTTTTATCGATTTAAGTGCTTCAACAGCGTCTTAATATTATAATATTATTAGTATTCGCTTTTATAACGAACCAAAGCAGATAAAAGGAACTTGTGTGTGTGTTTTCAGAGATCTAAGGAAATATGGCAATGTTGCTCCATCACTTTAATCATATGACTAAAATGACGCATTTCCGAGATCTAGGGAAATATGGAAATCTGGCGTCACTGGCCCCCTTTACCGGGCCCCCTTCCCTTTCTCTGTGACGTCACAACTAATTTCCAGAGGTACGTTGTAGCAAACAACCTCAAAACGGAGATAACAAAACTATCGTCTCACCAAACAAAGGTAATTTAACGCGCATATGAAACGTAGGAACAATTAGCTTGATTTATGAATTACTAATAAATTAAAAATATTCTTGACTGCTAATTTCATTTAAATAATAAACATAAAAAAGGTCACTTGACAAAGTTATTATAGAACAAAGACGAAGCTCATACTTACAGCCCTGCCAGACCCCTAGAAGGCTTTCATGCAGGATTATGGCTTGCTAGCTTTCGACATGTTGAAAGACAAAGCGACGAACCACCACACGCAGCGAAACTGAGAATTTGTCACTGGAGAACACTACTAGACCCAGTCACAACTAAAACAACTCCGGTAGCAGAAAAAAGACAAGTTCAATTCATCATTCCACTTGCTTTTAACCCTGCTTTGATATACACAATGAAGATAAAACAGCCAAAGCATTCAAAAGTTTGTAAACGGAGCCACAACAAAATTCGTAGCATCAAATTAATATGTTTTCAGATAATTATATGCGTATTAAATAATTGCAAGACTTAATGGTTGAGATTATTTCATTATTTATCATAGCTGAATATTTAGTTCAAAAGGCAGCCATTCAACATTGCACACAGACAACAACACACCACCGAAAAAGTAGAAATTCTTGTTAAATTGAAATTAATCCTACAAATATTCTAAAGATATACGATGTTTGTGCTTTATTTGATATCTGCATCATTATCAATTATTGCGGTTTTTTAACCTTGGTGAAGATGTTAGCGAAGGTTATAATTTGTCAAAACAGAAGTATCCATTAGAAATGAATTGGTTCGTATCTTAGAGTATCAATCAATCATTTGCAATACTGTAAGGGTGTTTGATGTAACAATATTGTTCTTCCAATAACACTTTGCTCTGAATTAAATTACTGTTGGTGGAAAGAGTTGTCAATCTAAACTGTGAAATAAAAGTCATATGGTTTAAATATTTTTTGTTTTGAATCATGTAGATACAGAATTGAACATGGAGGGTCTTTCACATTCAACAGGCCAGAAAATCTTGGTCAAGAATGGGTGGACTTCATTGTGCAACAAACAAAAGCCCCTAAACCATGTGTTGGCATGTTCCTTCAATATCAATGTGAATTACACGAATTTGTTTGTAAGATGTACGAATGTTAGATAATAGAAAACACATTCCTATGCACGAGTTTATACATAATGAATAACATTTAAGAAAACGTAACCAACCTATTAAACTACACACATACAAATTTAAAACTAGCAACTCACAGGGTTATAATTGTGAACATACTAAAAGCAATATAAGACAAAAGAAAGCTGTAACCAGGCCTCGTGTTATCCGATTATAATTATCTCGATCTCCATCACAACAAATAACGGAAACATAATTCATAAGTTTATAAGCTTATTGTATGAAATGGAAAAGTTTACTCCAGGCACATATATATTGAATCAACAATGTGCTATTGAACAACATAGTTTATCAGCAGACCACCTACCATTAGTCTGCTTTTGAATCATAACATACGAAGCATTAAGATCAAAGTCATAATTTTCCGAGATCTAAGGAAATATGGCTAAACCGTCAGGATGTCCAAATTTTTTTTCTGCGGCGTCATTAGTCGGCCATTTTATCTATATAACAAGAAACATAACCTGTTCAAGGAATATGTTGTCTCACTCTGTCTCACTAAAAAAACTTGAAAGAAGAGATCGGTTGTCAAATTACGCTTAAGTATCTATCAAAATGATTCCTCTCTCATAGGTTTATTCAAACAGACCACGAGACCTCAACATATCAACCATTAGGGACGGAATGCGTACTAGGACTCTAACACACCCTAACTTATAATAAGAAACCTTATTCATATAAGGCATACAATATATGGAAAATGACATCTTTAATGAACTGTCTCAAAATGATTGAAGACAATGAGAAATACATAAGGCTAAATCATTCTGCACTGAATATAAAAGCTTTCGATTCAGCTTAGTGAAAAGATTTCCACTGCACGAGCGCCACTCTTTAAAACAATTCAAGTGAGATTGTTCTATTTCCATTTAAATAATAAAAAATTAGACAGTTGAGTACTAGTTACCAAGAATATGTCTATAGCATAATAGCAACAGTTTTTAATTTTAAAATTTTGAATGCAGTAAGATCATTATTCACAATTTAGGTAGTTTGTTGATACCAAACACAAACGTAAATAATTCGCTGGACTTTTAATAATTCTGTTCAGGCATTCGTACCTTAAATGAGTAAACTAATGAAGTCTTTCTATAACGCTTACGGTCACGTATGAAACTATACTAGCTTGGAAACCTGTACAGTGAAAAATAATTTTCTAGACATAACAATTTTAAAGATTTGTTGTCAAAGAGCTTTGTCCATCTACCATTTTTCAATCAGTAACTGAAAGCAGCTTCTGTGTACAAAAAAATTATTTTCTAGTCATAAAAATGTTGGTGAAAGTTTTCTCTTAAAATAAGACTGATTACGAGGGTTACATGGTTCTCAAGGAAGTAAAAAACATGTTGACGACTTTTGGTGTTGTTGTTATCTTGCAAAACTACCAGTGGTTAATGCGAATGGAATGTTGACGCTTTTGGTCGTTGATGATATCTTTGAAAAAACTACCAGTGGTTCAAGCATATGAAAAAACATGTTGGTTGTTTCGTGTTATTCTGTGGTTTAAAGTTTTATATAAAAACGTTAGAAATTTTTAACAAAGGTTTACTTTCTGTGTAGTGACGAAAAAACACCAAGTTATGTTAGTCGTGTGATAGTTTTTACTGTGTTTCTAAGAAAGGGTAAGTTTATTATAATTTTAATAGTAGTAGTAATTTTCAACAGAATTCAAATAATAAAATCAAATTTCATGGTTTTTAATACCTCTTACTTCATTGAGCAGTTTTGAAAGCATAGAAAAGCAAATTAGTTAGGCCTCTAAGTTGTTTTTATAGAATATTTAAAACAGACCGAAAGCCTTATTAACACGTTAATAGTCTATTGCATAAACTGCATGCAATTTACTATATACCTATGGTAATGTTTAGATAATTTTTTTCTAAACATTTTTGTTTTTACAGACGTTAGCTCGACAGCTCGAATTTTTGAAGCCGCCTGCTCAGGAACACATCTTTTGATCGCTATGTACGTAATATTTTTCCACTTTGAAATTAAAACACGTATGAAACATGATTATTTTTTACAGACCATAGCTCGACAGCTTGAATTTTTACAACTAGGAGAGTAATGCCAGTATAACTTGTTGTATGTTGTTGTAGCAAACTATTGCAATGCTTCTAAAATATTACCTTATTTTCATTATATTTCACATTGGTGAGACTAAAGTGAACCTTGAAAATTTCCTCAACCAGTATGGGTTTTTGGATGAAACTGAAGGAAATGCTATAACAAACATAGAGCAAGCATTGGTAAAATTTAAAGAACTATACAATTTAAATGTAGATGGGCAAGCAAACAATGAGACTTTGACGTTAATGAGGCAACCTCGTTGTGGTGTATCTGATTTTCCCCTAAACTTTGGTATTTCACCTCAAAAATGGAATAAAAGAACTCTTAAATGGCATTTTAAACTGGCTAATTCGCAAATGAATAATGCTGCTAGAAAGGCCTTTGAAGTGTGGCAAAATGTTACTGATTTACAATTTATTCAGTCTAGGATTACACCTGATATTGTTATTTCCATATCAAATGGACAGTCTCAACATACGAATTATAGAAACTGCCAAAATGGAGGCATAAGCTTTTCTACATTCGACGGCACAGGAGGGAGTCTCGCACATGGATATTTTCCCAATAATGATGAGTTTCGCGAGATTCATCTTGACGGCAGTGAAAGGTGGTATTTCGGACTCGAAAAAATATCTGACTCTGGAGTCTAAGGAATATGGTTACATTAGCAGCAAATTTGCAGGCATTCCTCCAAATATTGGTATTCAGATATACTAATGGTTTAATATACTTCTTTCAAGAAAATCGGTACTTCGAATTTAATCAGTTTACCAACTCGTTACATAATTACATAAGACTGATAAACTGACTTTAGATATTTTCGTCATTGATTGTCCCATCATATCTTTTTAGCTACATATTAAATTGTTATTATTTGAAAATAAAAATATAACTTTGTGAGATTGTTTTACTGATCTTACTGCATTCAAAATTTTAAAATTAAAAACTGTTGCTATTGTGCTATAGACATATTCTTGGTAACTAGTACTCAACTGTCTAATTTTTTTATTATTTAAATGAAAATAGAACAATCTCACTTGAATTGTTTTAAAGAGTGGCGTTCGTGCAGTGGAAATCTTTTCACTAAGCTGAATCGAAAGCTTTAATATTCAGTGCAGAATGATTTAGCCTTATGTATTTCTCATTGTCTTCAATCATTTTGAGACAGTTCATTAAAGATGTCATTTTCCATATATTGTATGCCTTATATGAATAAGGTTTCTTATTATAGGTTAGGGTGTGTTAGAGTCCTAGTACGCATTCCGTCTCTAATGGTTGATATGTTGAGGTCTCGTGGTCTGTTTGAATAAACCAATGAGAGAGGAATCATTTTGATAGATACTTAAGCGTAATTTGACAACCGATCTTTTCTTTCATGTTTTTTAGTGAGACAGAGTGAGACAACATATTCCTTGAACAGGTTATGTTTCTTGTTATATAGGGAAAATGGCCGAATAATGACGCCGCAGAAAAAAAAATTTGGACATCCTGACGGTTTAGCCATATTTCCTTAGATCTCGGAAAATTATGACTTTGATCTTAATGCTTCTTATGTTATGATTCAAAAGCAGACTAATGGTAGGTGGTCTGCTGATAAACTAGGCAAGGAGAGTGATGACGTCACAGAAATTATACTCATGACAATGTTGTTCAATAGCACATTGTTGATTCAATATATATGTGCCTGGAGTAAACTTTTCCATTTCATACAATAAGCTTATAAACTTATGAATTATGTTTCCGTTATTTCTGGTGATGGAGATCGACATAATTATAATCGGATAACACGAGGCCTGGTTACAGCTTTCTTTTGTCTTATATTGCTTCTAGTATGTTCACAATTATAACCCTGTGAGTTGCTAGTTTTAAATTTGTATGTGTGTAGTTTAATAGGTTGGTTACGTTTTCTTAAATGTTATTCATTATGTATAAACTCGTGCATAGGAATGTGTTTTCTATTATCTAACATTCGTACATCTTACAAACAAATTCGTGTAATTCACATTGATATTGAAGGAACATGCCAACACATGGTTTAGGGGCTTTTGTTTGTTGCACAATGAAGTCCACCCATTCTTGACCAAGATTTTCTGGCCTGTTGAATGTGAAAGACCCTCCATGTTCAATTCTGTATCTACATGATTCAAAACAAAAAATATTTAAACCATATGACTTTTATTTCACAGTTTAGATTGACAACTCTTTCCACCAACAGTAATATAATTCAGGGCAAAGTGTTATCAGAAGAACAATATTATTACATCAAACACCCTTACAGTATTGCAAATGATTGGTTGATACTCTAAGATACGAATAAATTCATTTCTAATGGATACTTCTGTTTTGACAAATTATAACCTTCGCTAACATCTTCACCAAGGTTAAAAAACCGCAATAATTGATAATGATGCAGATATCAAATAAAGCACAAACATCGTATATCTTTAGAATATTTGTAGGATTAATTTCAATTTAACAAGATTTCTACTTTTTCGGTGGTGTGTTGTTGTCTGTGTGCAATGTTGAATGGCTGCCTTTTGAACTAAATATTCAGCTATGATAAATAATGAAATAATCTCAACCATTAAGTCTTGCAATTATTTAATACGCACATAATTATCTGAAAACATATTAATTTGATGCTACGAATTTTGTTGTGGCTCCGTTTACAAACTTTTGAATGCTTTGGCTGTTTTATCTTCATTGTGTATATCAAAGCAGGGTTAAAAGCATGTGGAATGATGAATTGAACTTGTCTTTTTTCTGCTACCGGGGTTGTTTTGGTTGTGACTGGGTCTAGTAGTGTTCTCCAGTGACAAATTCTCAGTTTCGCTGCTTGTGGTGGTTCGTCATTTTGTCTTTCAACATGTCGAAAGCTAGCAAGCCATAATCCTGCATGAAAGCCTTCTAGGGGTCTGGCAGGGCTGTAAGTATGAGCTTCGTCTTTGTTCTATAATAACTTTGTCAAGTGACCTTTTTTATGTTTATTATTTAAATGAAATTAGCAGTCAAGAATATTTTTAATTTATTAGTAATTCATAAAACAAGCTAATTGTTCCTACGTTTCATATGCGCGTTAAATTACCTTGTTTGTTGAGTAGCATTTTTTTAAGAGAAACTTTTGGTGAGACGATAGTTTTGTTATCTCCGTTTTGAGGTTGTTTGCTACAACGTACCTCTGGAAATTAGTTGTGACGTCACAGAGAAAGGGAAGGGGGCCCGGTAAAGGGGGCCAGTGACGCCAGATTTCCATATTTCCCTAGATCTCGGAAATGCGTCATTTTAGTCATATGATTAAAGTGATGGAACAACATTGCCATATTTCCTTAGATCTCTGAAAACACACACACAAGTTCCTTTTATCTGCTTTGGTTCGTTATAAAAGCGAATACTAATAATATTATAATATTAAGACGCTGGTGAAGCAGTTAAATCGATAAAAAACAGTACAACAATCAATATTATTTTAAGAATTTGGTAACAATTGTCCGTGTCGACTTGCTGATGACAACAATTCTTTAACAAAGTCTAAATTTGTAGCGTTCCTGTACCAATCATTTCCATCATTCTTGCTTCTGTTATAACGTTTCTACTATCAGTTTTCTAGCATTTATAAGGTCCTGTTAGAGACATATAGGTAAAACACCTGGGAAATTTTTCAAATACTTTGTTCATTTTACTCTCATATCAGCAGTTCGTTGGGAGAAACATACATTTTGTGTACCTAGAAAACATTTGTTTGTACTGTCCTTAGAAAAAGTTATAAATAATAACCGATTGATGGCTAAAGTTTTGTGCACGTAGAAAAAAGTTTTTATGTACCACTGAATAAGCTTTGAGTACCTGTCTTAGAAAAGATTTGTTTGTTCCTACCGCTGGCTTGCAAAAAGTTATATATTTATTCCCACTATCCCATTTCCAACATTCCTGGGCTCTACTTTTTACAACGGATTTGTTTCAAACCATTTGTAGCAACAGTTTCTAGCATTTGTAGTGACTTTGTTTAACCTCACCAGTCACTTCTACGGTTCCTGTCGTTTCTATGGCCCTAGCCTTTGTAACGGTTTCAAACATATCTACCCTTTGTAGCGGCTCCAACCATTTCTAGTATTTCTAGTGGCATAAAGACACTCCTCAAATATGAAACGGAATCCTACTTTGGAAACTTTTAAATCGGGACATATCTATTGTTTATAAGCATATAAGATAAACAAACTGCTGGTTAGCAGGTAGTCAGCCAATGAGAGTGTAGGTTATGACGTCATGACCGGAAGGCCCTGTTTACAGGGCGTTCTTATCAGATTTCCGAGCTCTTTCTTTAATAAATGAAGCTAGAGAGAGAAATAATAATGTTCTAAACAGAAGTACTTTTGGTAGTAAAACAGTGTCTTGTATTTACAATTTTATTTCAGAGCAGCATATGATATATCAACATCAAGGTATTTATGTATATTTCCTTCCGTTTCTATGGATCGTTCTAGTCGTTTCTACAATTTCGGTCGTTTCTACGATTTCTAGTTTTTTGTAGCGGCTCAAACCAGCCATTTCTAAGTTTCTAGTCGTTTCTACGACTTCTAGTTTTTGTAGCGGCTCGAACCATTCTACCAGCCGTTTCCACTGACGCAGTCGTTTCTACGGGATGTTTCTAGCTTTTGTAGGGTTTCAACCAGCCGTTTCTACTGACGCAGTCGTTTCTACGGGACGTTTCTAGCATTTGTAGAGGTTCCAACCAGCCATTTCTAAGTTTCTAGTCGTTTCTACGATTTCTAGTTTTTGTAGTGGGTCCAACCAGTCGTTTCTACGGTCCCAGTCGTTTTTACGAGACGTTTCTAGTTTTTGTAGTGACTTCAACCATTCTACCAGCCATTTTTACTGTCCCATTCGTTTCTACGGGCCATTTCTAGCTTTTGTAGCGGCTCCAACCAGCCATTTCTAAGTTTCTAGTCGTTTTTACGAGACGTTTCTAGTTTTCGTAGTGGCTTCAACCATTCTACCAGCTATTTTTACTGTCCCAGTCGTTTCTACGGGCCATTTCTAGCTTTTGTAGCGGCTCCAACCAGCCATTTCTAAGTTTCTAGTCGTTTCTACGATTTCTAGTTTTTGTAGCGGCTCCAACCAGTCGTTTCTACGGGCCCAGTAGTTTCCACGGCACGTTTCTAGCTTTTGTAGCGGCTCCAACCAGACATTTCTATGGTTCTAGTCGTTTCTGCGGGTCATTTCTAGTTTGTGTAGTGGCTTCATTATTCTACCAGTCGTTTCTACTGGCCCAGTTGTTTTTACGAGACATTTCTAGCTTTTGTAGCGGGGCCAACCATTTTACCAGTCATTTCTACTGGCCCAGTAGTTTTTACGAGACGTTTCTAGTTTTTGTAGTGGCTCCAACCAGCCATTTTTACTGTCCCAGTCGTTTCTACGGGCCATTTTTAGCTTATGTAGCAGCTCCAACCAGCCATTTCTAAGTTTCTAGTCGTTTCTACGATTTCTAGTTTTTGTAGCGGCTTCAACCATCCGTTTCTACGGTTCCAGTCGTTTCTACCATTTCTCCAACGGTATTCTTTCCGAGTTACCCGCCGCTCAATACAAAATCCAACGATTCAAGTCGCAATTATTATTCCTCATTTACGTATTTATTTTTTACATTATTAACGATTTTGTTTACAATCAACCAGCCACTGCACTTTCAACCAGTGCTCGAGTTTCGCATGGTTATTAGTTCACCAACATGCTGTTGCGGTTTCGCTCATCTTTTGTTATTGTCATCGTTGAATTCTTTCAGGTCAGACAGATATATTTATAATCGGAGCTATTTATTTTCCAATGTTCTATATACACACAGTAAATTAATTGGAAATGGTATTCTCAGGTATTTTGGTAAAATATTTGGTTGTGTTTCGGTATGAAATAAAATATTATAACATACCATTATTAAGTATATTATGGGAGCATTACATTTGGATAATATTAATCTCGGGTATTTTGTTTTAACGATATATTTGATGGTGTTTATTTTGACAAGAAAAAATCTTTTAGCGTAAACATGATATCACAGTGTCTTTTCGTTGCGGTTTACCCTTTCCGTTCACGGTATTAAAGGCATACTTGAACTAGTCGCTAGATAAATTATTATTTCTTTGAATCTAAATATGCGGTTGGATGATGGCGGCCTTACTTGTACAAAGACAAGATCACAAATAGTTTTAGGTATTAAGGATGTTCTGAATATTCATAATATACCACATGCTAACTTATTTAAACAATAGTCGCTCGGCGTCCGACGAAAGTTGCCTTTCTTGCGCAGGTAGGCGCTCGCTTACGAAAACTATAGACTCGAAGGAGTGGACGTTCTCGCGCATGCAGGCTTAAGCAAAAGATTTTAAATTTTTTTACAGACAACAACACATCATATCTTTCAGATGCTTGAAACATTAAAAAAAAGTCTCAAAGCTCGACGTCCGACGAAAGTTGCCGCGCCACGGACTTGCGCCTTTTTACAGCCAACTATATCCCCCTCCATCCAGCCCCCAAATATCTAACCGAACAACGCCCAAAAACACGAGCCCGCGCAACAGGCATGTACTATACCTTTTCAAATAAACATTTCTGCGACACACCCAAATGTCTTTCGCGCACCCCTACGACCACCCCCAATGTCTTCTTCTTCCCAATGTCTTCTTCTTCTTATCCAAACAACAACTACCAACAGCTCGGCAGCAGCTCCCGGCGAGAACTCGATGACTGGTTACCTTTATGCCCACTTCCGGTCCAGAACTCTCTTTGTTTAACTACTAATAATGTCTTCCATATTTTGTACCAAAACCCAAATATTGTTAAAATTTACATAGACATTTCTTGCTTGAAACTCCCCATTTTCTATTTAGAATAAGTCGTTAGAAAATTGCCAATTATCTTCGCTAAACGATAAAATCCTCTTATTGGTTTTAAGTCCACATTTCGTTATATTTGACAAAGATGCGATCTTTTCAGCGGTACATTGACTTCATCTCCTCTCGTTCCCCTAGTTATAACTTGCAAAATCTGACGGAAATCTCTAGAGAATAAAACAGTACAACCACCCATTGGGCAGTTACTGTTTCTACTATCCTGTATAGTGCCTCAACTGAAGTTTTATGAGACACAGAAGCCTCATCCCAAATAATCAAACTGCAATCCCTCATTAATTTTCGGCACTACTCTATTTAGAAATATTGCAAATGCTAGTGACGTCATCACAGCATATTTATAATGTCAGTTTAAATGTGGAATGGGCGGTTCGCCCACTTTCCAAATTTATGGCTGCTATGCCGGACGATGCCACCCACAACTAGGGCAATATTTCCATCGGGTTGTACTATTGCTAATAATAAATTTATTAAAACTGTTTTAACTATGACTCCACGGGGCACCTAATAAACATTTTACGTTCATTACCATTATTATTTGAGGATAATATTAGGCCATAATTTTTTTTGTTCAAGTTAGTTTTGTTTGTTTCTCGTAAATACTCTTTATTAATTGTTGACAAAGATTCCACTTGTCAAAATTATTTAATGACAATTCATGACGTCTGTGATGCATACACATTCAGTCATGCTTTGATGATCATTTTGTCAAAGGAGATGTGGGTTGGTAACTTGATTGAAGGATGCCATGATGGTAAATAAATGTCTACTTAGCTGAACAGCATAAGGCAGCTTTAGAAAGCTTACGTTCCCAATGAGAGTCGTCTTCTAACAGACCCATTGCTTTACAAAGTCCTTGAAAGGTTTTATAAGTTATACCTTGAAAAGTACGTAGACTACTGAAATTACCATATCTTTATTTCCAAAGTTATAATTTTACAGAATCTTCTTACTCCTACCCTCTAATACAAATATTACTGTAAGAAGTAGAGCCTTTTACTACGTGGAGTAACATCTACGTCTCGGAGGCTTGGCGCGGGCTCACTTGCAGACCGCCCGACCCGATCGAATCACTGCGACAGGAAATTAATTTTGTTGCGTGGTACATATTTTGATTTTGCTATATCTCCTAAGGTATTCATTTAATTTGCATGGTGTAAAGGGAAAACATATTCTTCATGAAATGCTCAAGCCAACTAACGTATTTAAAATGACTAGCTGTCGCCCAGTGGTCGAAATTCGACCAATTGTGTCAATATCTCTGGCAGGTTAAGTAACATGAAAATTTTATCGTGACATTCTATCCTAGGACTTTAGGGAGAACAGCAATTACACAGAACGGATTCAGATTCGGAACCTCTGTGTGATAGTTTCCTCGAAAATCCTAGATGTTGGTCTTACATCTCGCTTCGACAAATAAGTAACGAAATTCAAGTTTTTTTAGATATAATTCATAGAACTTTATTTGTGTTCAAATTCGTAATTCTTAATTTAATATGACAACAATTCAACTGCTAATGGGCTACCCTACATATTTATTTTTTCTAACACCCCTGTATAGCTATAATTGCACTCAATTCTCTAACATTTATTAAAATCCTCATTATAATAATTCCATCTCATTATATATTTCCACCACCCTGTATATGCAACTGCTTATGGACCTCGCATAATATTTTTTAACATTTTTCAACCACCGGGTAAACCATTCTGTATATGCCACTGCCTATGACCCACCATATTTACTCTTTTTGTTTATGAAATTTTTAATTATCTTCTGTAACTATAATTCTACTCCGACCTATATTTCAATCATTATATATATGGAACTCTTCGTGGTCTACTCTATAAATCATTTCATATTCTAACATTTTTTATCACCATCCTGTATATCTATAATTCCTCTTACCCTATATTTCATCTTAACTATATATACAACTGCTTATGGGTTACGAAATGTTGCATTTCCATTTCCGCCACCCTGTATATGCATCTATGTATAACATTTTTTGCACCACCCTGTATAACTGTAATTTTACTGCACCTTCTATTCCAAGAACCCTGTAAATTCAACCGCTAATGGGCTTCCCTATATAATTATTTTATTAGTTATAATTGCACTCTACTCTATATTTTAAACACCCTAAATATGCAACTGCTTATGTGCCACCCATTAAAAAATATATTCCTAACATATCTGGAATCGCCCTGTATAATTATGATATTCAACGATTACTTTATCCACTAAACAATAACAACGCTTGCATGCCACCTCCAGAAGTACATGCTCTAAGTATATAATAGCATTGGTCTGTCTATATATAATTACTCAATGGTTTGAGTCTGGCGGCAGCGACACGCGGCACTTTCATTTGTTTGGCATTGACATTATTGACGTAAATAATGAATTTTTATTATATTTTATTTAATGAATGAACCAATATTATAAATTAAGATTAGAATTCTGCACTGAAGGTCGTCAGTAGCTACTAAACACAACAAAAATGAAGAAAATCGGTTGAGAAACAGAGGAGAAAATGGTACCTAATCGTTTTGTCTTAGCCTATTTATATATAGATAAGGATTAATACCCTATTTGTCTAAATAGCGTTCTAATTACTGTCCTCTGAAGTCCTGGAGGACTTACTGCGTGAAACCTCTGTTTGTGAGACAAAATAAATAAGTTAATTTCCCTCACAAAATTATGTATGATCCAAAATTGTTTTTAGTTTGGAGGTTGCCTCTATTAGCAGAAGAAAGGAACGGCAATGGGAAACCTCTTCTCACCGTACCCTGTCAATTTGTTCATGGGCAGGTTTAAAGTTGAAGCAAAAAATTACTCCCAGTATTTTTCTAGGGTATAGTTACGGATAATGAAAAGAGAAATAGCTACATGAAATGGTAATCCAACAGATATTACAGATAAATTAATTAGGCAGAAACAGCTTCGGTTACGAATGACGTAGTGTCAACTTTTCGAAATGACTCAAAAGTTTGTCTCTGTTCCGTACAGCCATTATACTAGGGGCTTTAAGAATTTTTTTAAGAACTTGGTATAAAGGCGGTGTATAGGACAACACAACACTACAGAAATTGTTGGGCAATCCTAAAGATAAATTTGCTGATTTCGAGAAGTAGGGTATTTTTTAAATCAAATGTAACGAGTGTGATTTAAAGTTCCCCGGTTTCCTTGGACTTCCATAGTCTTGAAATGATTGATCTCACAACTTTTCAATAGCTTTAGATCTGCTGTCGTCATCAGGTGAATGACGGGTCATGCTCATTGGATCGCTTAATCCCCGGTCTCGTCCAATCAGCGTAGCCGGCAATTGGTTGTCACCGATGCGTAGAGGCAGTGGGTCAAGAAGAGGTCTCCAAACGTTTTTAATTTGGACATCGGGCTCGCTGATTATATTCACATAAGAGATCATGTATTCCGTCTCGATGAATTTTCTTTTATACCAGTGCTCTTCCTTGTGAATTATCCTTGCATGGTCCCAGTTAATGTTGTGGTGTTCGGTCCATGCGTGGTTAGCTAATTCAGATTTTGTTAGCTCTCCCCTTTGAGTAGCTATGCGGTGCTCCTTAACCCTCGTGTCCAGTGATCGCTTAGTCGCCCCTATGTAGAGATTGTCACATTCACGTGGCATGCTGTATATACAGTTTTTTGGTACTGCAGGATTATCCGACTTTGTTTTTGTGATCAAGCTTCTCAAGGCGTTGTCACTCTTGAAAACCATTTTGATGCCAAATCCCTGTCCAATACGTCTAAGTTTTTCCGACAGGCCTTTGGTCTATGGTAATAATCCGGTTGCTATCGTGGTTTTCTTTTCTTGCCTAGGTGGTTTCTATAGTTGTTCAAATGCCTTGTTAATGATGGTTTCCGGATATCTGTTCATCAAAAGGTCTTCTCTTAGTTTCATTTTTTCTTCTTTGATGGCCACTGGTGTCCTGCAAACATTTCTGGCTCTATGGACTAATGTTTTGATGATGCCAGTTTTCGTTGTTGAAGGATGGTTAGAGTTGTCGTGTAAATATAACCCTGTATGTGTAGCTTTCCTGTATATTTTTATTTCGATTCCGGTCCTAGTCCTTTGGCAATTCACATCAAGAAGTATGCTGTATATGCAGTTTATTGATATTGCTGGAGTATCCGGCTTTGTTTTTGTGATCATGTTCCTCAAAGTGTTCTTGCTCTTGATTCCATGTCCGACAAGCCTTTAGTGTATGGTAGTAATAAAACTGCTCTTTCCGCCTAGGTGGTATATCCAGTTCTTCAAAGGCTTTGTTAATAATAGTTTTGGGATATCCGTTCACCAAAAGGCTTTCTCTAAGTATCATTTATTCTTCTTTGAGGGCCTCTGGTGTGTTGCAGATATTTTTGGTTCCATGGACTAGGCACCCACTCTCTTCCCTCTCCATTGTGAATCGGATGTATGGTTGTGATCAGTTTTAAAGCTCCAGAAATGCCTGTAGTTCTAGCTCTCCATGTTGCCAAATAATAAAGGTATCGTCGGCATACCAGAGTTTTGTTTGCTTCTCGTACCCCTTCAGTGTATTATCTTCGAACCATTTCATGTAGACGTTGGCAATGGTTGGTGATAATGTAGAGCCCATAGGCAACCCATCTTCTTGAATGAAGAACCGGTCCTTCTCCTGAAAGTAGCAATTCTCCAGGCAACATTGTAGTAAGTCCATGATTGAATCTATTAGCAGGTCCGCCCTCGCCATCAACGTTTCGTCCCCGGCAAGTTTCTTTCACACTATGTCGAGAAAGGCGTCCAATGGCACGTTAGTAGTTTAACGTCGAAACTTACTAAGCGATGTTCTGGTCCAAGCTCCATGGATTCGAAGATTTCGACAAAATGCTTTTAATCCTTGACCTGCGATGATGTTTTGCCCTCTAAAGGTTGGATGATTGGTAGGAGGCCTTTTGATAACTCTGCTGTTGGTGAGTTGCGTGAGCTTGTAACCAGTATCAGCGGTACTCCAGCCTTGTGTATCTTGGGTAGTCTATAAATGTATTCAGCATGATCTCTGTCCATTAGGATGGTGGCATTTCCTTAGTCAGCTGGTAGAATGATGATGGATTTGTCGTCTTTAAGTGTTTTATGATCCTCCTTTTGGATTCGTTGATGTTTTGTTTAATGTGTCGGGTTTTCTTAACTGCGGTTCTGACTTTCCATCGAAATTGCTTAATGTCTTTTTGCTGCTTATTGCTGACTCCACTGAACTGATGATGTCTAGTACTGGCATCTTTTGGGGAGCTACAGCATTGTTTAGGCCCTTAGAGAGCACTGTTTCATCAACTGCGGTAAGAGTTCTGGATGACAGGTTTACCATTGTTTGCTTGTTGTTTTTATTATTCGGCAACTGCTTCCTATTAAATTTATTGAGTTTCTCAGTGAACATTTTTTGGCTGATTCATGATTTAGAGTATTATGGACACACACCCAGATCTTTCGGTACCCGTTTCAAAGAGCATATTGCCCATTTGAAATACGGAAGAGCGGATAAATCTAGTGTTGCACATCATGTTTTAGAATATAACCGCTCCGGAGATTCAACTTTAAAATTTAGTTTAACAAGTAAATCATTTTAGGGAACTGGGCCCTTGCGAAAGCATAATAATTCACAAAAATAATGAATAATGAATTCAGACAAGGGTTCTATCACACACAGCTCATTGTATAGTTTACTTTATAAGAATTGATAAAATAGGTATTAAAAATGTCATTACTTTATAATGTAGGGTAAAAGTAGGTAGGTAATTAAGGATTATCCTAATTTACATAATTTCATTATATAAAATCTGCATTATCTGTGAAATCTGTTATTTAGAATTCAGGTTCATGTCATTTACCATTTGTACTCACTGTAATTTGTTAATAGTTTATTGGTAGGTATAAATTAGGGAAAATTGTAATTTAGATTTAGTTTGGTTTACTCGTTGATGATGACATGATCAAATCGGCAATAAATTTATTTTCATGATGTATTAAATGAATAAATGATGAAATGTATATTCCAGTCAGGACAATATGAGCTGCTCGACCCTAATTATACCACTTCACAAAAAATCTTTTTCGATTCTTTGAAAACATGTATACTTGTTCCTGTTCACTTTCTACCATTCAATACCCTGCCAAGCCTTGAGATTGTCGAAAGAGATTTATATGATCAAATGATTCACCGGACTATTTAGAAATTGAAGCCATAGTATCGTATCGTATGGGATTGGCATACGGGGACCCATTCTGCAACATTTTAATAATTATTTGTCAGAAAGATCGCAACAACCACGAACAGGAGTTGAAATTAGTAATAAAATAATTGTTTATTTTTATGTTTTATTGGAAAATAACACTACAATCGAAAAAAAGCTGAAAGAAAAACCAAACGTTACAAAGTCGATTCTGAATTCGTTGTCAATGGCTTTAAAATATGTATAGAAAATGTAAATTGCAAATTGACAGTTTGATTTATGACATTTAAGTTGAAATCAGAAAAAATTTTTGTCTTTAGATATACAGCTAACACAAAAAATTTTAAAGATCATGAATTACAGAATTGTTGGTGCTACCTGTATATCTAAAAACACAAAATTTTTCTTTTCAACTTAACTGTCATAAATCAAACTGTTAATTTGCAATTTACATTTTCAATACTTATTTTAAAGCCATTGACAACGAAGTCAGAATCGACTATTACAACGTTTGGTTTTTTTTCAGCTTTTTTTTTCGATTGTGGTGTTATTTCTCCCGAAAACATAAAAATAATCAAGAATATGCCACAAATAACATTTAGAAAAGAATTGTCTTAGGTCATACATTATTATTAATTTTTGTTAATAATTTTCTATCTTATGAAGAGATATTAACAGAAAAGTCATTAAGGAAAGGAAAAATCTAATATCCGTTAAAGAAATACATAATCATAATTATTAACTAAATCTAAGTGATTTTAAAAAACATTGAAACTTAACTTAATGTATTAGATGTTCAAACTGAGCACCGTTTACTTCTTGACAATAAGCAAGTCGGTTTTTAAATTCTCTAGTAACATTAGCTACTACTTCTGATGTAATTCTCTGGATGTCTTGAGTTATTCTTGCAGCTAATTCTTGCAAATTATTTGGTCTATCAACATAAACCTTAGACTTTAAGTAACCCCACAGAGAATAGTCTAGTGGATTAAGGTCGGGACTTCGTGCAGGCCATTCATAAGTACCCCTTCTTCCAATCCATCGGTGATGAAATGTCCTATCTAAATGATCTTGAACAATGCGAACGTAACGGGGTGGTGCTCCATCCTGCTGAAACCAGATATTATTTGGTAATTGTCCATTTACCTCCAATGCCGGAATAACTTGTGTCTCCAAGAGCTGTAAATACTTATCTCCGTTTAAAGTTTCTTGTAGGAAGAAGGGTCCCACAATTCTGTTGTTATAAATGCCGGCCCAAACGTTCAATTTTTGGGATGTTGTGTATTAGCCTCTTGTACCCAATTAGGATTACTTTGCGACCAGTAGCGGCAGTTATGTCGATTAACCGTACCATTTAAAGAAAAATGTAGCCTCGTCGGAAAACACCACATTTCTTATAAATTTATTATCACGGTTACAAATATCCATCATCGTTACAAAATTGCAAACGTCTGTAGAAATCGTCTTCGGAGAGTTCTTGAACGAGGCGAATTTTGTATGGATGATATTTTTCTCGCCTTTATATCATTCCTACTGAACGACGGCTAATTCCCTGCATATTGACGAGGTCGGTAGTGGATAAATGAGGATTTTCTTCCACAGATATAGCAACATTTTGAGCTACACCTTCATTACTTGCATTTTTTAACCGTCCACTTTTTGGTAAATTGCTAACTGTTACACTTGTGTCGTACCGTCGCAAAGTTATCGTCACTACTGAACGGGATATTTGTGAATTCGGATGAACAATGTTAAAAAGGTCACAAACTTCTTGATGCGTCCTTTTCCTCTCCCCATACCCAATCAGCATTAATATTTCTATTCTTTCTCTTTCACTTAATTCGGTCATTTTACGATCAAATTAAAACAATACAATCTTTTTACGTTTAAATAAAAAAAAAATTAATAACTTAACTACTGTCACTTCTGCAATGAATTTCATGGACTACTAAACTTGATTCAGATTTAATTTGCGCCTGATTTAAACAAACGCACGTGTATTCGACTATGAAACAAACAGTGCTGTTGGCTGTGACGGTATAATGCCACCGATTGGCCAATAGAAATACAAATCCTTACCGAGCGGTTTGTTTATATCGGGCGTAAATGAAATCTGAACCGAGTTTAGCTACCATCAAAATTTTCCTTTCCTTACTTATTTTTCTGTTAATATCTTGGTAGGTATTGAAGTAAACAATATCAAACCCGATATTTTGGTATTGGCAATAAAATGTTTCATCGGAAACTAAAATACTATACAGGGTGTTTCATTGCAAATTTTAAAATCGACATTACTTCCGGTAAAACAGGAAGTTCAAAATTGTAAAAAAACTTGGAAACAAATAGGCAATCTACTGCAGTATCCACCTTCCAAATTTCATTTTGATATCTCTAATAATTCCAGAGATATTTACTTGGTTTCCCACATTTGCCCATCACTGTATAATGGGACAACATGGGAGGAGGCCTGGAATAAAGCACAAAATGCCAGATGTCAAAAATTGATTAGATGAAAACGGCCTGAAACTGAATAAACATCTCTAAAACTACATAATGCAATGAATTCTTTGTGATCACATGTAATTTTTAAAAACTGATCTTCACTTTCATTTTCTAAAAACTTTAATTACACATAAAAATTCAATATTTACAAATTATTTCGATAAATAATCGGAATATCAACACCACTATATAAGCTATATTAACTAAGTTATGAAATATAATGCTTTAAATGCCCTACATCGAATTTTCCAGTCGTTCTGAATGGGCATTACATTTGTTCGCAGAACGTCGATGTAAATAAATTTTGCCTCATTCAAACATTCCAGTTCTTTTTTTATTATCCCACTGAAGTTGTGTTTTAGTCAAAATGAATAATGTTTTACGTTACTTTAGTCAGGGACGGCGTAGATAAATTTTATATCCCTATGTAGGATTTATACCAGCAAAGGCAGATAGCGCTGCTCAATCTCATAATTAATGGAGCCCTAGAAATCGTGAAACAAGTATCATCAATAAAATATTTAAGTTAGTTGATTAATGAAAACTTAAAGTGGAAAACACATATAGGAGACCTTGTCACAAGAGCTAACCTATAAATTCTACTCTCTCTGTAAATTACTAAATAAATAGGTTTTACTATATGTCTTTAGGGTGCAGCACATAAAACACACTTAAAAAAATAGAGGTTGGTCAATATCACATACTTAAGATAATCTTAAAAACTCGTAAAAGTGTCAAGCATATTTATATTACAATATTGAACGTGCGAGATCTTTACATTAATGAATTGTTAAAGAGAATTCTTTCAGGGAATAACCTCTATAAAACAAATCATCTACATAACACTAGACAAAAGGACAAAAAGTTGCCCATATCTGGTCGAATTAATGAAACTGTATGTCAGCAATACATGCTATATAACGGTATTAATTTATTCAAGATTACATTAATTTACAAAAAACTAACCAAGAAACTGTTCAAGAAGAAGATTTAAATATATTTATGATAGCTTATTAGCCCTTCTGGTATATTATATATGTTTGTTTATACTTTAAGTAGTTAATTTTGTTGTTTTTAATTATTATATATATTTTTCTAAATGACCAGTAAAATAGAATGTTATAAATATATGTTAATTAATTGTGTGTATGGGAAGTATGCGTATATCTACTTGTTTGTATATATCTTAAATGCTTGTACGTTGTGATGTTTGAGACTGAACACAAAGCTAGTAGAGTTCAGGTTGTTTGAGAGAGGGTTTATGGCAAGGCAGAACCACTGCGGGCTAAGGGGGTTTCCCTGGATAATACCTCTTCTTATTGGAATGGGGTCAGTTTGTATAGAACAGTCGGCTTTATTCAGTGAGATTGGTTTGCCAAGTGGACATGGCATATTCTAAAAAGTTAAAATACAATTATTCACTTTATAAAGTTTCAGTGCCTTAATGAGCCAATCATGTGGAACAGGATCCAACGCCTATTTGTAGTCCACATATGTCATGTAGTGATTTCGTCGTTTGGCATGGGCTTGATTGCAGGCAACGGAAAGATTCATTGCTACACGAAGTACTATCAAAAACAAGAGAGGACTAAATTAGTGATAACCGATGATAAATAATTCAGTATACTGACTGCCTTAATAGAAACCTTCATGTGAATACCCAGTTGCTTGAGATGAATTTTGATTTAAGTAAAACCTGTACTAGGAGAATAATATGAAAGTAGAATCTATCCTTATCATCTTCAATTATAGCAAGACCTTCAAGAGTTGGACTTTCAAAACAGAATTAATTTTTGTAATTGGACAGAGCAACAATTGAATGGCAATTTTAATTTCTTGAAGGTAATCTTATTTACCGACGAGTCTACTTTTCATCGCAAAGGGTTAGGGACCAAACACAATTTCCATTATTACTCGGACCAAACTCACACCGTTTCTACTTACATAGTCAGGAGAGATGGATGGTTAATATTTGGACAGGAATATTCGGCAACACTGTTGTTGGTCCATTTTTCTTTGAGGGTATTTTGAATTCCAACATGTATCCACATTGCCTAGATAACCATTTATTTGAGCTCCTAGAAGATGTTCCGCTTGTGCAATTAAAAAATATGTATTTTCAGCAAGATGGGGCACCTCCTGACCACGCTCGTGGTGGTACTGCATTGCCTAACAATGAATTCCATCAAAACTGGATGAGATGACCAGAGAGATCACCGGACATACGCCCCTTGATTTTTTCTGTCGAGAAACGTTGAAAAAAAAAACAACCAACGACAGCTGTAGATATAAAAATGAGAATAAGGAAGGTTTTCGCAACAATCAGCCATGAAATCGTAATGACAGTTCAGAATTTTTTTCGTCAGCGAATTCAGAAGGGATCGCCGGACTTGGCCGTGGGAAAATTCTCAAGGTCACTTCCCCCACTTGATTACAAGATGACACCGCCGAGGCTCACCCGCACGTGCCATCGCCTGCGGGTCAATGACCTCGCACAACAGGGGCGTTGAGACAAAACGATGGTATGGGGCGTTGGCATAGAACGACTGAACGTTGGTATGGGTCTTATGGCATAGAACGATGACACGGAACGAAGGTATAGGGTGTTGACGTATGGCATAGAACGATGGCACGTAACGTTGGTATGGGCGTTGACGTATGACATAGAACGATGGCACGGAACATTGACAGCTCACAGGTAGGCCATAGTGTTGGGTCAGTGATACGGAACACGGTTGACGTAGGTAGGAGATAACCTACCTACGTCACAACCCGCCTGTAGTACGCTATGTGTCAACCGTGTTCCGTACCACTGACCCAACACTATGGCCTACCTGTGAGCTGTCAATGTTCCGTGCCATCGTTCTATGTCGTACGTCAACTCCCATACCAACGTTACGTGCCATCGTTCTATGCCATACGTCAACACCCTATACCTTCGTTTGCCCCCTTGAAGCGCTCTCATTGGTTAAGTAACACCTGCTCAGTCACGCCAAGCTCTCAATGGTCAATTTTCATCACGTGATCTGTTCAACCGCGCCAAATTTCAACGATATACAAAATAATTTATATTACAAAAAACCGTCGCAGTGATGGGGAATCGAACCCCGGCCGTCTGCCTCCTATGTAAGCACTTAGCACATGTGCCAACAAAACCACTGCATATCAAGATACTAAAAGTTAAGTATGTTGAATGAAAACCCGTTTAAGACGCGTATTAATAATACCAGTCACCGGCAACCGTAGAGATAGCGGTTGGGTGGATACAGGACGATCTTGTCAAATGTATCCAGATACAAATCCGAGGCCCGATATATTTAGCAGGCCACCAGAGGCACACATGAAGGGATAGTTTTTAAATAATATATTTTGTTGTTTTGGAGTATTTTAAAAACCCTTTTGAGGGGTAAGATATTAACAAAAATAAAATATTTTTATATGTCATGTACATTCGAGTCCATTCGTCAATATTAACACACAAGCGAGGCCTGCTGCATATAAAATATTTTTCAATGTATAACCGAGCACCGGCAACGTGGCCACGATATGCCTATGGGGTGTCAACCGTGGCTCTACTGATAGTTTTTATTAAGCAACACTAACGCTCCTCACCCTTGGGGTTGCTAGATGCGTCTGGCCTTTATATATCGAATTTTGACATTTTACAATTTTTTATTTTGTTTGGTAATGTAAGTAAGTGCATGTTGTCAACAAATAATTTATTTTTAACCGACTTCCAAAAAGGAGGAGGTTATCAATTCGTCTACAATTTTTTTTATGTATGACGAGCGGTTATTCAAAAACGTCTTGGGCAATTTTAATGATTAAAACTGCATTATGTTAAGGATAATTACAGAAAGGTCCCATATAATTGCCTATAACATGAGATTTACAGTCTTATAGAAAATCAGAAAAAAAAGTAAATACTGGACTAGTTTTCAGCGATTTTCAATGAATCTTCACTTTTTTCTCTTAAACTGCTCACGCAATTTAAATATTATAAATTGTATTATACAAAGATATGTTCCAGCTTGATTCCGTAAGACATAAAACATACCATTTTTGTGAAAAATCGGAAAAATATATGCACAAAAACTGTAAACAAATTTTCATAATAAATATCTAGTTTAAATGTCAAGATATGCCATGAAAGTATGTCGTACAGGGTATTTATAATGATTTTCATTTTGATGCTTTTAAGTCAGTTTATTTTAGATACGATTTTAAGTAACAGTTGCGTGAGATTGCAGAAAATATTCCATTAGCTTATTAAAAGGAATATTTGTTATTCAGGCGATGTCTTCTGTGTGGAATAGGGCTGAAGGTGTGTGCGTGCGTGCACGTTATATTAGGTGGTACATAAACGGTTGCATACAATGAAATATAAGTTGGAATTGAATTAGTTATACAGGGTGGTTCTAAAAATATTGTGTTGGGTGGCACATAAATAGTTGTATATACAAGGTGGTTGAAATAAGGGTGGATCAAAACTGTAGTTATAACAGCTTATAGGACGGAGAATAATTACAGTTATATAAAAGGCTTCAACAATTGTCAGAAGTAGTTGAATATTGTTGAAATATAAGGTGGAGAATAATTGCAGTTATACAGGGCGGTTTAATACAGTTATTTAATTTGGAGCATAAGTAGTTAGACAAGGTCTTTGAAATAAGGGTGGGGTAAAACTATTGTCATTCAGGGTGTATCAAAAATTTGTTATATAATCATAAGCAGTTAGGATATTATTGGCATGGGTTAAAAAAATTTAGAAGCAGTTGCATATACCAAGTGGTTGAAATAAATGGTAGAGTAAAATTATAGTCATAAAATGTGGTTCAAAAAGGTGAATTTTGTTATACAGGGTAGACCATAAGCAGTTCAATAAATGGAATACTAGACATATGGGGCGAAGTAAAATCATTGGTATACAGGAATAATTTAAACAAAGAAAAATAGAAAGATTCAAATGTGTGGAGAGAATTTAGACTTATACAGGATGGTTTTAAAGATATCAGGACCGTTGTAATATTGTGTTGAGTTGAATTATAGTTCTACAGGGTTGATTCAGAACATAATATATCAATATGTTATATAGGGGTGACCAGTACACAGAAGCATATACCGTGTAATACTAATCTTAGGAGTTAGTTGAGTGAGATTATGTGGCTCTAGTACGGTAGAGTTGCTGTGGCTATAGTTGTTTTTTTTTGTAGGTTCACTGAACTACTTAGCGTTCTGGTGCCTCCTCGAGTACCTTGTCGGTTGTCTGTTCGACTTTTCGCTAAGCTGGCGAGACCTGGGGCTGTGTTTTCTTGCTAGCACCATACAATGTCTATTAGGTTTGATGCCATCCTTTAAAAAACACTGTTAGATTATTTCATATTTCCCGTTTCATTAACCCTTTCGTGATAGGGCTAAATAGAGACTTGCCCATTTCAGTTTTAACACTCAACGCATGATTAAGTGGTAGGAGAATTCTGTTTGAAAGAGAAGAGGGACAGTACTCTTTTGTCTCGAAGAGAGTGAAGCCGTGCTTTGCCGTTGTGCGATTTCTGAAGGCTACTAAAATGGCATTCCTTTAAGTTAGTTGTTCGATTTTTCCGCGTTAGGAAATGATGGCTGATTGGTGGTATTATTTGGTGAAGAATACCATCAGAAAGAGGCGTTAATGGTTGAGATTTCTCTGGATATGATTAGCCCTACATTGTGGAGGGTTCTAGGGAGGATTTTCTCTAAGCAAGATTGTTCTATGGAGGGTTTATCCTGTAGTATATTTGAGTCCGGACTTACGGTGAATTTTAAGTTACCGTGGATTTGACTTACGGTGGATCTTTCCACGTTTTCAATCCTGTTTTATGGTGAATTTGTTTTACGGAGGGTTTTTCTACGTTTGGAGCCATGTTCTAAATTGGGATTTTTGAAGTTAGAATTTTCTACGTTTTGGAGCTGTTATTTTCGACATGGGACTTTGAAGTTATTATTTGGTATGGAGGTATGGAACTGATATAACCGATTAGACAGAATTCAACTGATGTCCGGTCGGTGATAAATTAGTTGGAGGTACTTGGCTTTGAGTTTCCAGGATCAAGAACACAGTACAGATAATCATGTCAATATCATAAGAGATAATAAATTTCAGAAATGTTGAATAAGGTAAGGTTTTAATTTGTCGACAGATTATACCAATATCCTTTTTAATCAAATCATTTTGATTAGGTGATTATTGTTGAGTACATTTTTTGTAGATTTCAGGTAGAAAATTTTTTGTGAACATCTAAATTTTCACTGTGATTTTTAAGTCAAATTTTTAAATATTATATAATGTAAATTGCAGAATTTTCTCTTTAGCTACATTTATTAGAATGTCCTATTTTTTAGAAACAAACTTCATATCTCGATTTGTTGTATTATATTTTCTTTTTGGATTTTTTGGAATTTTTGGAAGCACCACTGAAAGTATTGAATACATAATTTTTTTAACAGAATCAGATTATTAGCAGTTTGTTCATAAGAAACATAACAATATCATTATTAGCCGGTCTGAATTACATCATAAACGCATACTATTTTTTGGTTTTTAAGATATGTTCACTTAAAAGTTTTCAACCAAATGGCGCCCTGAATAAATTTAAATTTTGTGTTTTACGTTTTTTGCCCACGCCCATATGTTCTCCGATGAACAGCAGTCGCCTAGCACATGTAACAAGTCAAGGTAGGCTTTATGTTAATTTTTTACTTTTCCAAATTTAGGATACCAGTGTTAGTCTGAATCTGGGAGACAATGTCCCTAGTTCCTCGAAGTTTCCTTGGACTTCCTTCGTCTTGAAAAGGTTGATCTCACAACGTTTGAATAGCTTTGTATCTGCTATTGTCATCAGGTGAACGATGGGAAATTCAGTTTATCCGTGGTATTTATACGGTCTAATTAGCGTCTTCGGATCTGGCGGTTGACTGTCGGTGACAGTGGTCCAAGAAGAGGTTTCCAAATGTTTTTAATTTTGACGCTGGGCTCGCTAATTATATTCTCGTTCGAGATTATATATGCTGTCTCTATAAATTTTCTTTTATACCAATATGGCCTCAGTTGATGTTGTGGTACTCGGTCCACGTGTGGTTAGCTAGCCCAGACTTCGTTAGCTCCGCCTTTTGAGTAGCTGTGCCGTGTTCCTTAACCCTGGTATCCAGCGGTCACTTTGTCTCCCCAATGTAAAGATTGCCACATTCACAAGTTATACTGCATATACAGTTATTTGGTTTTGCCGGAGCGTCTGGCCTCGTTTTTGTAATCATGCTCTTTAGGGTGTTGCTGCTTTTGAAGATCATTCTGATTCCTTATCTGTGTGCAATTCGTCTCCGATAAGCCTTTAGTATACGGTAATAATAGAGTTGCTATCGTGGTTTCCTCTTCCTGCCTAGGTGGTTTGTCCAGAACTTCAAACGCCTTGTTAATGATGGTTTCCGAGTATTTATTCACCAAAAGGTCTTCTCTAAGTTTCACTTGTTCTTCTTTAAGGACTTCTGGCGTACTACAGATATTTTTGGCTCTATGGATTAGAGTTTTGATGATGCCAGTTTTCTTTGTTGATGGATGGTTAGAATTATAATGTAGATACAGTCCTGTATGGGTAGCCTTCCTGTATATTGTTGTTTGGATTCCCGTCCTAGTCCTTTGACACTTTACATCTAGGAATGGAAGGCACCTACCTTCTTCCATTTACATGGTGAATTTAATAGATGGTTGGCATCGCTTTAAGTGCTCCAGGAATGCCTGTAGTTGTGTCTCTCCGTGTTGTCAAATAATGAAGGTGTCATCGACACATCAACCATAGCTTGGGCTGTTTCTCGTATCTCTTCAGTGTATGTTCTTCGAACCACTCCATGTAGATGTTGGCGACGGTTGGCGATAATGGGGAGCCCATAGGCAATCCATCTTCCTGCATGAAGAATCTGTCCTCTTGAAAGTAGCAGTTCTTGAGGCAACATTGCAGTAAGTCCATTATTCAATCAATTGGCAGCTCCGTCCTCTCCATTAAGGTTTCGTCTGCACAAAGTTTCTTTCTCAGTATGTCGAGAGATAAGTCTAATGGTACGTTCGAAAAGAGATTTTCAATGTCGAAACTCACTGATTTTCTGGTCCAAGCTCCATGGCACCGATGATTTCAACAAAATACTTTGAATCCTTGACGTGCGATGGTGTTTTGCCCTCCAAAGGTTGGATGATTGGTAGAAGAAATTTTGATAGTGCTGCTGTTGGCGAGTTGCGTGAATTAGTAATCGGTCTGAGAGGTACTCCCAAACTTGTGTATCTTGGTTAGTCCATAAAGATGTGGTAGTTTGCTGTGATGTGGCGTCAATGTTCTCCTTGTCTCGGGTGGAATGTATTCAGCATGATCTCTGAGAGTGTTGTAAGTTTTCCGTTCTATCTTGGAAGTTGGATCTGCAGGCAATGGCTTGTATTTTCCCTTCGACGTTAAGTCCTCGATTTTTTTGTTGTACTCCGTTCTGTTCATCAAATTCCACTATTCCTAGATGTAAAGTGTCAAAGGACTAGGACCGGAATCCAAAAAACAGTCCACAGGAAGGCTACCCATACAGGACTGTATCTACATTGTAATTCTTACCACCCATCAACAACGAAAGCTGGCATCATCAAAACTCTAATCCATAGACACAAAAATATCTGTAGTACGCCAGAAGTCCTCAAAGAAGAACATGTGAAACTTTTGACGAATGCATACCCGGAAACCACCATTAACAAGGCGTTTGAAGAACTGGACAAACCACCTAAGCAGGAAGAGGAAACCACGATAGCAACTCTATTCTTACCGTATACTAAAGTCTTGTCGGAGAAACTTAGACTAATTGCACACAGATATGGGATCGGAATGATCTTCAAAAGCAGCAACACTCTAAGGAGCATGATTACAAGAACGAGGCCGGACGTTCCAGCAATAATAATTAACTGTATATACAGTGTACCTTGTGAATGTGACAATCTTTACATTGGAGAAACAAAGCGCTGGACACCAGGGGTTAAGGAACACCGCACAGCTACTCAAAGGGCGTGGCTAACGAAGTCTGGGCTAGCTACCACGCCTGGACTAAGCACCACAACATCAACTGGGACCAGGCCAGGGTAACTCACAAGGAGTAGCATTGGTATAAAAGAAAATTTATAGAGGCAGCATATATAATCTCGAACAAGAATATATATAATTAGCGAGCCCAGCGTCCAAATTAAAAACATTTGGAAACCCCTTCTTCGACCACTGTCGCTACGCATCACCGACAGCCAACCGCCAGATACGACGACGCTGATTCGGCCGGATGAGTCCCAATGACCATGACCGGCGACGCATGACCGATTAAAGGTATAAATATCACGGATAAACTGAATTTCCCATCATTCCCCTGATGACGGTAGCAGATACAAAGCTATTGAAACGTTGTGAGATCAACCTTTTCAAGACGATGGAAGTCCAAGGAAACTTCGAGGAATTAGGATACCAGGTTTGGTCACATACGTGGCGCCCGGCAATTGCATAAGTATCGCTCCAAATTTTTTGAATTTTGTACTGTTCATATTTTCATTTGGTGTAAATTGAGTAAATTTTTTTTGGAAATATTTTTTGATAATAATTATAATTGTTAAATAGTTAAAGTACAATCGACAGTGGTCAGGTGTAAATAATTTTGGAGAGAGGTTTAACATTTGGTATTTGTACTGTTTGTATATTTCTTTGAATTTTTTACCATTTATGGGTTTACTTGTTTTGATTTTGAACAATATTTAGTGTTTTGAGATTGAGTCTGCTACATTTTTGAGTCATTGTCAGTCTAGATGGAGTCGACATTTAGAGCTATTGCTGTTGCTTTTACCTGAGTTGAATTACAAATTAAGAATCAAAAATACGTTTACAGACAAACCCATGGATGACAAGCGTAAAATTCTAGGTAGACTTTTAGCTAAGGAAAGATAGAGTTGTAGCGATGTTACTGCTATAGCTGATAAACATTTTGATTTTGATATAGATAAAATTGAAATAGTTCACGTTTAATACATGTTACACTTAGAATTCAAATATTTTCTATTGATGAAAATACCACCGCTGAAATTGTAAAGTCTAAAAATGAATCTTATGCCACCGCGTTAAGTATAGAAGCAGACTTTAAATTTAACTTTAAGTAATGTAGTTATTTCTAATCCTGTAGGTGTGCCTTCTTGTTCTAAGTCAGTATCTGTATATAAGTTAGTCGTTCAATTTAATAAATAATAATAAACCCAAAGAATTTGCTTTCTTTTATAGATAAAGTTGAGGAAGTTTCTTTCTCAACGAATGTCTCTAAGACAGAAGTATATCATTCAGCCAGTGATTTATTCACTGACAAAGCAACTTTTTGGTTTAGACAAATCAAAAATATTGCTAATGATTGGGAGTCCTTAGTGTCCAAACTTAAGAAAGACTTTTTAATGTCAGATTCTGATGATGAAATTTGTAATCAAATTAAATCGCGTAAGCAGGGAAAAACTGAACCTGTGGTAATTTTTGTAGCTTGTAAAAACTAAATATGTTAAGTTAGGTTTACAACCTGAATATCAGAAATGTTTAGCACTTAGTGACATTTAGACTTTGTAAGAAGCTTAAAGAAGCTGATTTTTTGAGTATTGCATCTAGTAGAACATATCTTTATTCTACAGTTTGTATCTATTTAGCCTTTTTGTCAGAGGACAGTAATAGTAAACCTGACTGTAGTAGTAAATTTAGCAAAGGTAAAAATCTCAAAGTAGAGTTTTTAGTCAAAGCCATGCCATAAATTTAGTCAGTCCAAAACAGGCCCAAACTAGTTGTTGGAGTTGTGGTAAAGCCAATCACACGTTTACAAATTGTTTGTTACCTAGAAAAGGTAAATTTTGTTTTAAGTGCGGTGCAAAAGAAATTGTGAGAAAATATTTTAGCCATGCTTCCCGTACAGTAAATAGTGAGGGAAACGAGTAGTGTGGAAGAATACTAAAGGTTCTCAGTTCTCCACTAGGAACCGTTTTGTGAAAAATCATGCATTTACTAAACGTTTTGAGAAAAAATCTGTTTATAGGCAACCGTTTAGACAGAATAATGTTTGTAGTATTGGTAGGCCAAATTTTTTTGATAGAGATGAATGGAACCGGTGGAAAAGTAAAGTTAGAGACTTTTATATGGCTAATAGTAATTCAGTTTCACCTCTTTTGTGTGTAAGTCTTTTGATAATAGACCGTATATTTCAGTAAAATTAGTTGATAACCATATCATTGCTCTTTTAGATAGTGGCGCTAACATTTCAGTAGTTGGTGAAAAAGGCATAGATATTTTAAAACGTTGTGGTTTAAAAATTAATGCGTCCACTTTGTGTCAGATTACAACAGCTGATGGAACCGAACAATCTGTTCTAGGTTTAGTTGATTTACCGATTAAAATTAATACAAAATGTACAGATTATATCAGCTTTGATAGTTTCTTCGTTACGTATTAATTTCATTTTCGGGACTGATTTTTGTAAATGATTTCAGATTCTTATTAACTTCAAATATTCTCGCTGGGAAGTTCAGAGTAAAATTGCGAAAAGTGAAGTTGAAGTTTTAAATGCCCAGACATTTGACATTAGTGAGAACGGCATGGTTTATTATTTTTTATGTCCCCTTATTTGTTGAATATTCTTAATAAAGAATTAGATGAAATGCTATCTTTAGGAGTTGCTGAACCGTCAGAAAGCCCTTGGAATAGTCCAGTTATTTTAGTTAAGAAACCTTCTGGTGAATACCGTTTTTGTTTTGATGGAGGCAAATAAACTAGTTTATCCTCTACCGCGGATAGATCGCATACTTAACCTTCTTAGAGACGCAAATACATATCTAGTATTGATTTTAGGAAAGCATTTTGGCAAATATGTGTTAAAGACAATAAATCTAAAGAGAAAACTGCTTTTAGTGTACATGGTAGAGGTCTTTTTCAACTTACAGTAGTACTAGTAGTAGGACTTTGCAATAGTACTCAAACTCAACAGAGATAATTTGATGTTCTTAATAATCATAGTTAGTAGAGCGATGGGACACTTGAGGACAAAAACGGGGTCAAAAACTTCAAGCTCGAACCTAACGGCAAGGTGGCTAACCAACCTAAGAGGGTAGGCCTTCGGGTGTCGGGACACCTAACGGTAAGGGGGCTAACCTAACGGGAGGCGCGTTGGTTGGGAACGGGGGTGCATTGTAGGGAATGCGGTGGTCGGTTGCATCAGTTGGGGGGTGGTGGCAACGTACGCTTCGAGGAACGGGCACGATCGTAGGCCGGGGGTTACGACGGGCTGGTTCGGGTGCGCGGGGTCGAGAACGCGGTGGCTGGCGTAACGCGGTGCGTAGGGAATCGGCCGGGAGCTTCCGTCGAGGCGGGTGGTCAGTGAGAGATAGGCAGGGAACGCGGGGTGAGAGTATCGGTGGTGGCAGGTGTAGGGAACGCGGTGCCTAAGCGGGCACACTGGCAGGAAAAGCTAATGGATAGTGGTATAACAAAGAATACAGCCCTCGGATTCACATAGCTTTCGTCGGATAAACCGAGGACGCCTAGTCCGGGCATTAAATCTCTTAATACAGAGAATTCGGCTATTTTAAGCAAAAAAATGTACCGAAAATGCATCGTAAATAATTAATAGGTTCCCAAATATTTAGGAACACATTTGTTAATATAATGAAAACAATAAAATAATTCAGATTCAACGAAGGCAATAACAAAAGATAAACGAAACCACTACAGCATGTTGGTGTACCGATAAACAAGCGAAACTCGAGCACTGGTTGAAAGTGCGGTGGCTGGTTGATTCTAAACAAGGAAATCGTTAAATAAAGAACTAGATGCGGTTTTCACTGAAATGATAATGGTAGCTAATAATGTATAAAATAAATCCGTAAATGAGGAATGATAATTGCGACTTGAATCGTTGGTTTTTGTATCTAGCGGTGGGTAATTCGGAAGAATACCGTTGGAAAATGGTTGGAACCACTACAAATGACTGCTACGGGAACGCTGCAAATGACTAAAAACGGCACAAATGGTAGAAATGGCTACAAAGGGCTGTTAGAAATGATTGAAAAGTTGAAGTAGGACCTTACAAAGGGTAGAAATGGCTACAAAGGGCTGTTAGAAATGATTGAAAGGTTGTAGTAGGACCTTACAAAGGGTAGAAATGGTAGAAATGGCTGCAAAGGGTTGTTAGAAATGATTGAAAGGTTGAAGTAGGACCTTACAAAGGATAGAAACGGTAGAATAGTTGGTAGAAAGCAACAAATGTTAAAAATGACTGGTACGGGAACGACTAGAACCTTAGAAATGTCTACTCGAAATGGTTGGAGCCACTACAAAAGCTAGAAACGGCCCGTAGAAACGACTGGGACAGTACAAATCTCTGCTAGAATTGGTTGGAGCCACTACAAAAGCTAGAAATGGCCCGTAGAATCGACTAGAACCTTAGAAACGGTGGTAGGAAATGGTTGGAGTCGCTACAAAAGCTAGAATTGGCCCGTAGAAACGACTAGAACCTTAGAAATGGCTACTAGAAATGGTTGGAGCCGCTACAAAAGCTAGAAACAGCCCGTAGGAACGACTGGAACCGTTAGAAATCGCTGCTTGAAATGGTTGGAGCAGATACAAAAGCTATAAACGGCCGGTAGAAACGACTAGAACCTTAGAAATGCCAGCAAGAAATTGTTGGAGCCGCTACAAAAGTTAGATACGGCCAGTAGAAACGAGTAGGACCGTAGAAACTGCTGCTAGAAATGGTTAAAGCCGCTACAAAAGCTAGAAATCGCCCGTAGAAACGACTGGGACAGTAGAAATCGCTGCTAGAAATGGTTGGAGCCTCTACAAAAGCTAAAAACGGCCCGTAGAAACGACTGTTTCAGAAGAAATCGCAACTGGAAATGGATGAAGCCTCTATAAACGCTAGAAACGGCCCGTAGAAACGACTGGAATCTTAGAAATGGCTGCTAGAAATGGTTGGAGCCGCTGCAAAAGCTAGAAACGGCCCGTAGAAACGACTGGGACAGTAGAAATCGCTGCTAGAAATGGTTGGAGCCGCTACAAAAGCTAGAAACGGCCCGTAGAAACGACTGGGACAGTAGAAATAGCTGCTAAAAATGTTTGGAACCGCTACATAAGCTAGAAACGCCCCGTAAAAACGACTGGGACAGAAGAAATCGCTGCTGGAAATGGTTGGAGCCTCTATAAAAGCTAGAAACGGCCCATAAAAGGGCGTTGCAAAAGGTAGAAATGTTTGAAACCGTTACAAAGGCTAAGGCCGTAGAAACGACAGGAACCGTAGAAATGACTGGTGAGTTTAACCAACGTCACTAAAAATGCTAGAAACTGTTGCTACAAATGGTTTGAAACAAATCCGTTGCAAAAAGTAGAGAACAGGAATGTTGGAAATGAGATAGTGGGAATAAAATATATATATATATATATATTATATATATATATATATATATAACTTTTTCTAAGCCAGCGGTAGGAACAAACAAATCTTTTCTAAGACATGTACTCAAAACTTTATCATCAATCGGTTATTAGTTATAAGCTTTTTCTAAGCCAGAGGGCGGAACAAACTTTTTTCTAAGACAGAAGCCGGGACAAACAAATCTTTTATAGGTACTCAAAACGTATGTTTCTACCAACGAATTGTTGATATGAGAGTAACATGAACAAAGTATTTGAAAAATTTCACAGGGGGTTTACTTATATGTCTCTAACAGAAAGTGTAAAGGGGGTCGCAAATGTTTATTTATTATATTAATATTATATCTAACAGGACCTCAAAGCGTTTATATCAAAAAAGAAACAACAAACGGTGCATATGAAACGTAGGAACAATTTGCTTCCTCAGAGGCCTAGAACTTTTGAAAAATGATGGGCTGTAACGCTTGACAAATCTGCATAAGTTATTACAGGTTTCTTAAATCGACATGTTGAAATTCGAACACACTGCTGGTCGTATCTCATCATACAAGCCAATATACAGAAAAAAATTAATATTTCTTGCAAGTGTTGCTCTAAATTGGAACGAAAGGCTGTTATACTTATGATTCCTACAAATTAAAAGCAATTTTATTTCTTACATGAGGAAAAGGTTGAGAATTTGTTGCTGGAGAACGTTATTAGACACAGTCACAACCAAAGCAAAAAACCATCGGTAACGGAAAAAAGACATCACAGGGATTCGAACACACTGATGGCTCATCATCATATATTAGGGAATGTTTCTGCCAACGAATTGTTGATATGAGAGTAAAATGTACTAAGTATTCCTATTCTTGAAACAGCTAAATCTAAATAGGCCCTTCAAACAAATCTTTTCTAAGACAGGTACTCAAAAACTTGAGTATTAAAACTAATTACTGTACTTAATGATGAATGTCGGAAAAGGGTTAGATAGTTGGCAATGTGATGATTGGAATAAAGATCCATTCTATAACTTGTTCTAAGACAGAGCCGGGACAAACAAATCTTTTCTGAGACAGGTATTTATAGCTTTAACATCATAACTAATTTCAGTACATAGTTATAAACTTTTTTCTAAGACAGGTACTCAAAAACTTCGGTATTAAAATTAATTTCAGTACTTAGCCATAAACTTTTTCTAAGAGAAAACAACCAAGAAAATCAAGTCGTTTGTTGCGTGTTTCAAATGTTTCTGCTAATGAATTGTGGATATGAGAGTAAAATGTACAAATTACTGTATAACATCTTATTCTTTAAACAGCTGAACCTAAATTAGGCCGCTCCGTTAAACAAATGTTTAGTAAAGAACGCTGTCTTTTAGGGGGAAAACGTAAAAATGTTTACTTATATATCTCAAATTATGTTGTTGAAATCACTTAAGTGTACAAACTCCGTTGATATTCAAATTCTAAGTTTGAAAAAAGTTATGAAAAAACAAGATTTAACAAGAGGTCAGAGAGGAACCTAATTTGCAGAAGTACTTTGTAGCAAACAACCTTCTTTCTCAAAATGGAGATAACAAAAACAATTTGGATATTTGGGTGCTAGAATTTGGTTATTTGGGAGGGTGTGGTATTTTGGCAATGTTGGTTGGATTTTTTTAAAATCTTTTGCTAATTATTTAAATTATTGAACTGGTGACTTTAAATCAAAATTTGATGTTATGGCATAAATATGTAATTTACAAATTTTTCAATGTTGAATGAACAATAGCAATGAAATAAAAATATATATTTAAAAAATGTTCGTATACATACCCATATATTTTTTTAATATTCAAACAGAGATCCTTTACGAATAATATTTATCAACCAGTTCACTATTTCACACACTGAAACACCACCAATAATTGCTACAAAAAATACTCGAGAATTAAACATTATCCAAATATAATTCACCAATTAATTTACTTAATAAATGTCGATTATAATATTTTATTTTTCATACCGAAATACTGTCAAATATTGCAACAAAATACGTGAGAACTATTCCATCTAAATATCATTCTCCAATTAATTTACTGTGTGAATATACAACATCGGAAAATAAATAGCCCCGATAATAAATGTTATCGGTAAAACTTAACATTGGGTAAACCTTCAACAAAGTAACAACAATGTATCAAACAATAGCTCATTGTTAGTTGTTTACTCCGCTATTTTACAGGTGTCCAGAAAGGAAGTGATGCCTAAGCATTATTAAACTTATAAATTCGTTCAAATATGCTTTCTCGTAGCTCTATTACATTTTGTCCCTCTTCAAGTAAAGTTCTATCACATTTGTTAAACGCGTATTTAAAATCGCTAAATCCAAAGTTAAGTTGTAAAATAAATTCAAGTGTTAAATTTTGTGTTAGTCAAATAAAAATCTTTTTAAAACTTGGTTTATGAGAACTCACTCATAACATTTGGCGCAGTCAGTAGGATATCCTGGTCGCTGACATAACATTTGACAATAGGATTATCCTGTACGCTAACACAACATTTGGTGATGTCATCCAGATCTTGGACGCCGACAGAACACGCGTAATTCCTAAATTGGTTCATCCATCCTTCATCCAAGAAAACGAATCCGGGAAAAGGAAGAATCGCTTAGCAGAAGCAGAATCCTTCAACAGAAGCAGAACTGCAGTCTCCAAGTCAAAAACAGTGACAGAACACGCGTCCTGAATTGGTTTCTCACTCCACTGAAAGAACTTAGGAAACAAACCAGAATCGCTCAACAAGGCAGAAATGCAGAAGAAAAACCAGTCTCCAAGACTATAGTGACTGAACATGCGTAAGTCCTGAATTGTTTGCTCACTCCACTGGAAGGACTTAGGAAACAAGGTTAGGAATCATCATCTTGATTCAATAATAATAAAATAATTGTATGTTCTAATATCTTCAAAAAGTAAAATAATCCTCAAAAATAACAATAAACGATTATAAAATAATTTAATTAACTTTCAAAAAAAAGAGAACTTTCAAAACCTTTAAAAAAAATGTCACACACAGAGGAACATGTTTTAGAGCCATATAAATTATCGGAAATTTTCAGTTTGGTACCAGAATTTGACGGAAATCAAATTAATCTACAAACATTTATAACCGCTTGAGAAACTGTTAATCGCAAGGCAGTAGGTGACCAAAATTTATTTTTAACTATTCACATAAAGAATAAATTAAAATTAAAATCCGCTGAACTAATAAATTCGAGAAACCCAAGCACTTGGCTTGAAATAAAAAATTTATTAGAATTACATTTTGCCGACACGAGAGACTTTTCAAGTTTAATACACGACCTTCAAAAAATGCATCAGTTAGAAAACGAAAACGCAATAATATTCGAATCGAGATTACAAAGCTTGAACTCAAAGTTATATCCTTCTATTAATAAACAACTTCTGTCCGCAATCGAGAAATCTGCTCAAACGCGCATGATAGACAATATGTGTTTAAATGCTTTATTAACAGGTTTAAATGGTCAATTAGGTTACGTAATCAGAGCTGCAAAGCCCGCAGATATTGTAAGTGCAACGACTTTGATAAAGAGAGAACTTCAGTTGCAACAATTCGAGAGATAAAACACGATCTTTTGCCGCGTTCGGTAAACGCACCTTTTTAAACAAAAACTCAAAAAAAATGTACTTATTGCAGAAAAATAGGACATTTATACAATGAATGTAGAAAAAGACTAACACAACAATCAAATAATCATCCAAACCATTACACAAATAACTTTTAAAACAATTTCCAGAGATATCAAAATCAAAATAATCAAAACAATTTCCAAAGGCCCCCGAATTTCTCTACTAATTTCTAGAGAAATCAAAATCAAAATAATCAAAGCAATTTCCAAAGAAATCCAAATTTTCGAAACAATTCAGTATCTTCTAAAAGTCAAGGTAATTCCTCAAACACAGGAACAATTCCTAGACCCCAGTCAATGAATTTCAATTAAAGACAACAAAATACAAATACAAATTTAAGAACAAACCATTATAATCAAGACAACTTTGAACAATCTTTTGACTTATCCCAACAAATTGATTACGAAAATCATGAAACATCTTTAGAAAATTAAAATTTTTACGAGGACTTCATTCCAGAAGCTTCACTTCATATAGAAAATCTAACAGCCCAAATACAAACTCTTAACCTTTCAGAGAACAGATTTACTTAAAAAAAATAAATTTCCGCTATTAACAGTAAATGGGAAAATCTCTATTATATAAAAGATGCGACAAACCAATTTAAAATTTTAATAGATACAGGCGCAGGTTTATCGATTTTCAAACCCCAAACTTGCAAAAAGTATAAAAAGAGAAAAAGAAAACATCACTATACAAGGTATAACGAATCAACAAATTCTAATAACGGAATCAGTATTAATTCCCTTCGGAAACGATAGTCATCACAAAGTGTACATTTATGACTTAGATATCGAATTTGACGTTATTCTAGGGTCAGACTTTCTACAACAATACCAATGTGTAATTGATTGGAAAAATGAACAATTAATCACAAATTTTAAATCAATACCTCTTTTTAAATTAACCAAAGATCATTTTAACAATCAACCCACAGAAAATGTTTCAACAATGACAAATAAAAATTCAAGTCCCAGTGATATTTCAAATGAAATTCAAATAGAACCCCGCTGTGAAAAAATCATAAAACTAAAATGCAATTTAAAAAACAAACAAGTTGTATTAGTTGCCACAAAAATAAATAAAGTCAGGGTTACCAATGTGTTAATACAAACACATGATAAAGGTGAATTTTATACCACAGTAATAAATCCTTATGCAAATAATCAAAACAGAAATTTTGACAATTTACAAATTGAACCTCTCGAAAGTTATTCAATAAATTATTTCTCAAACTCAAATTTTGAAAACAACTCGTATATTGACCGAGAAGACGAAATATTACAACAACTAAGATTAGATCATCTAAATGACGAAGAAAAGGAAGACATCATCCAAATTTGCCCAGAATTTTCAGATATATTTTATTTAGACGGAGATAACCTCACGTTTCAAAATTTCAAAAATGCTCTCACAAGGAATAATCAAACCTTCAATCAGCCCATGGAATTCACCAATGTGGGTAGTCCCTAAGAAAATAGATGCGCCAGGAAAACAAAAATGAAGGATAGTTATAGACTACAGGAAACTCAACGAAGTGACAGTAGACGATCGATATCCCCTACCCAACATTTCCGATTTACTCGACCAGTTAGGAAAATGTCAGTATTTCACATCCCTCGATTTAGCGTCCGGCTTTCACCAAGTAGAAGTCGATCCCAAAGACGTAGAAAAAACAGCATTTTCAGTAGAGAACGGTCACTATGAATTTGTCAGGATGCCGTTTGGATTGAAAAACGCACAAGCAACGTTTCAAAGAGTTATGGATTCAATTTTACTAGGAATTCAAAATGAAAGAGCCGCAATTTACATGGACGATATACTCATATACGCACCAACAATACAAGAGCATAATAAAAAACTACAAGAACTTTTCACAAGATTACGAAATTCAAGTCTGAAGATACAACCAGATAAGTGTGAATTTCTGAGAAAAGAAGTTGTTTATCTAGGCCACATTGTTACAAAAGATGGAGTCAAGCCAGACCCTTCGAAAATTGAAGCAGTGAAAAATTTTCCAAAACCGAAAACCACCAAAGAAATAAAATCATTCTAGGTCTAGCAGGGTATTATAGACGATTTATTTCAAATTTTGCAAAGATAGCAAAAAATTATTGAGATTACTTCAAAAAGACGTTCCTTCAATTCAACAGAATGTGAAAAATAATTTGAAGAATTAAAAAATGCTCTCATTTCACACCAATTTACAATATTCCAACTTTGAAGAACCTTTTGTTTTACATGTGATGCAGGTGTATATAGTATAGGAGCAGTTTTAAGTCAAGGCTCTATAGGAAAAGACTTACCGATAGCATACGCCTCAAGAACACTTTGTCCGACAGAAACAGATATTCGACAATCGAACGCCAACTATTAGCAACAGTTTGGGCAGCCAAGAGATACAGATGTTACTTATATTTCGAGAACCTTCCTATTATTCACCGATCATTCGCCCTTTAACATGGCTTTTTTCCATAAAGGATCCAGGTAGTCGTCTTGCCAGGTGGCGTCTAAAATTAGAAGAGTACGATTACAAGATAATGTATAAACCTGAACGAATTAATAAAAATGTAGACGCACACTTTCACGAATAAAGATCAATCACTTTAAAGAAACTTCGAAATTAGCAACAAAGATATTAGCCTCAAACAACTCAGAAACCGACAGCGAAAAAACAGACACAGCTGACGAACAAGAAATCGATATTGAAGAAATCGATGCAGAATATCAGAACTTCGTTAAATTTTATCAAACCAACCTCATTAATCGATTATTCAAAAGTGGAATATTTAAATGATCAATTATTAAATAAACAGCACAAAGATATAATAAGCATATTTTGGCAAAATCATACAAGAGAAGAACTACATGAAAAAATACTAGAAGATATTTTCGAAGAAAATTTAGATATTACCTTTAACAAAATTAAATATCTTACACAGTGCGACAGTAAAGAACAGAACTTACTACTTATATTTTTTACCTTATGATCCCGATTCAACAAACGAAAGATTATTTATACTCTGTACAAATTTAAAAATGAACTAGATCCTTCAAAAACATATTTTGTTGAAAACAATGTAGATTTACCAATTTAGAAATGTTACATTTACGCTGACACGGAAAATAAAATTTAAAATATGCCAGAATGTAACAAAGACACCAGATCTTTATGAACGACAAATAATTTTAGAAGAATACCACAATGGAAAAAGAAACTTACACCGAGGAATAAATGAAACTATACGCAGGATTAAAGAAAAATACCAATGGAAATGATTAAATAAAGACGTTGAAAATTTTATAAAAAATGTGAACACTGTCAAAAAACCAAAATTTGTAGAAAAAACCCTAAATCAACCCCTCGTAATTACAGAAACCCCCCGTACACCTTTTGAAAGAATAAATATAGATATTCTTGAAATTCACTCAAAGAATTACATCCTAACGATTAACGATGACCTAACAAAATTTATCCAAGCATACCCTCTTAATGACAAAACTTCAAAAAGTATCGTAAATACACTAATTCTATTTTTTCAACACTATGGTACACCCCTTAGAATCCACTGCGATCAAGGCAAAGAATTTAATAATACTTTAGTGAAAGACTTATGTCAACTCTACAACATCAAACTTACATTTTCAAGCATATCTCACCCTCAATCTAATTGATCAATTGAAAGACTACATGCTACTTTATTAGAGATGATCAGAAAACCCAAATGACAATCCACTAACACTTAATTTTTCAAATACATCCGCGATTTAAATAACAGTGGTGCGTTCCCGCAATTTGTTTAGTGTATTGTTTTGAATTTGATTGAATTACTTCATTGATTTTTAAACTTCTGCACCTTTTCTAAAACATTCCGTCGCGCTAATGCTAACTGTAAGTGTTTTTTACGTGGAAAATATAGACAGTATTGACATTCGTGTTTTGGATTCCTTGCTTTTTGGACGCTTGGGAGGTTTGTATTGTTCTCCGAACTTTTCGGTCGCTTTGATTCAGTCTGAAGAGACGGCGCTTATTGTTGTTTTTTGCGTTACGATTTCGCGAGTTAGTACCTCCGTTCGAAACGACCGCTAAACCGCTTTCATTTTGTTTCTTTTGTGTTTACAAAAGCGCATCATTTGTTGTTAAACCCGCATTTTTTGTATGCTCAATCAATGAACATTACGTCGCTATTTTTTGTGTAACGTGTTGTCCAGACGAAGCTCTAAGGGGCTAGCCTCTGAAGAATGAAGACCCAAGAAAACACCAGAGCTTCGACATAAAAGGTTAGTGATAACTTTTATTTGGTGGTTCGTTTATGTGACGGCACGTGTTTATTGATTGTTCTGCTAAAGGTCCTTCGTCAATTATATACTTGCATTGAACCAGCATTGAACTAAAACCGCAACATCTAATTCATAATTTTTTTTTTTTTGAATATTCTATGGAATGTGCATCGAAGACATTCCAAACAGAATTAATTATTTTTACAAATTAGCCAGGGAAAGAACCCAATTATCAAAAGAAAAAACGAAGGAAAGATTTGATAAAATAATTTCAGAAAATCGTTATACTCGTAATTTTAAAGTAGGAGACAAGGTTTTTATAAAAAAATCTCAAATTTCAGACAAATTGAAAAACAAATTTAATGGCCCTTGCGAAATAACTGAAATTTTGATGAATGGAACACATTTAACGCTTATCGGATTAATTACACACCTACTTATCATCTCACAATGTCAAGTTCAGTTCACTCCCGTAAACAACACGGTAGGAATTTATTATAATTACGACTCATTAATGAAATTATCAAATAACAGGTGGACATTATTAGTTTACAAAGATTTGAAAAATATAAGAAATGCTTTAAATGATAACAAAAATATTTTGGAACACGTAAAAAGTATATCAGAATCTACAAATAGAATGAGAAGTTTTAAACCACATGTGCAAACACACATCAATATATTAAGTCAAATATCCAAAGATCTTGAAAATAATTATTCAGAAATATTTGCAGACACTTTAGCGAATAACGAGCGCTATAAAAGAGGTCTAATAGATGGTATAGGAACTGTATGGAAATTCATATCGGGAAACCTCGATGCTTCAGACGGGAAATATTTTTCACATTGTATTGAAAAATTAAATCATGATGAACATCAAATTGAAAATTTAATGAAAAACCAGATATCAGTTACCACTTCGGTAATTAAAAACTTTAATAATACAATTCAAAATCTCAAAATAGATGAGGAAACTTTTAATGAAGCTTTAAAGAAAATTGATAAAGCAACCTATACTCTTAGTGATTATTTAGCATTTTACGAAAGTAAATTAAAAATATTAGATATTTGCGAAACATTATTGTAAAGTTACACATTTCTCGAAAGTTAAATTAATGATATATTAAATTCAATAACCTTTTCACGATTAGAAATAATACACACCTCAATAATAACACCAAAAGATTTAGTCAATTCATTGCAAGAAATATCTCAAGCTCTAACAAAGATATGTTCTGATGTACTCCCACTACCAATCGATACAAATTCAATATGCGAAGCCCAACTACTTAAACAACAATTCCAATTGCCAAAAACTTGTCAAACCTCTTTAATTTACGCAAATGGCTACAATGTAAAAGAAATCCAGATCAATACATGGCTGATCACTGTATCTGATCCATTACCAATAACAAGCAAATGTGTAAATTAATAGTTATAATAAAAAACAATTCAATTATAACTCTACGCCTTCATTGGAACAACAAGAATAAGAGCCAGAAATAGCAATGACAGCAACACGAAAATAATATACAATACTGTCCCAGTGCAAATACCATTTGAATGTTGTAGTAACATTCCAGACAAGAACCAATTACCAGAGCTCAAACCCTTAAAGCTAAATAAAATTAATGTAGACGATTTGAATATCGCACAACATAAATTAGACCAATATTCTGAACAACTGGATCAAATAATTAATGAACCCTTCATAAATAAAAACATATCATGGTTTACTTATTTTACCATTGGACACATCGTAGCCCTAATAGCCCTTTACACGTTTTGCAAGTGTAGAAGAAAGAGACCGACAAGAATAAGACAAGAATCATGGGTCCAAATCCGCCTCCTCCACCGAGTCCACATAACAGTAACAACAACAACAATAAGACATTTCACCTTCGCCAGATTTTTACCGAGAAGAAGACCAAGTGTCCATCCAGAAGCAGACGAAAACGAAATTGAACTTGGTTAAAACAAAAATGTGAGTGAAAACAAAAACATTTAATTTTGTGAACTTTTAATTTCAGAATAACATTTATGTACTTTCTATTTTTAATGATATTTTAACCACTTACATTTTTACATTTTATACAATCATATCATAATATTCAAAACTTATATTTTTAACATTTTAAATAACTGAAAATTCCAAATAATGTAAAATTTGAATTTTTATATTTTCAAATGTTGCAGCATTGCCCCAACTTTTTATATATAAGGGGAGCTGTTATATGTAAAACTTAACATTGGGTTAACCTTCAAAGTAACAACAATGTATCAATCAATAGCTCATTGTTAGTTGTTTACTCCGCTATTTTGCAGGTGTCCAGAAAGGAAGTGATGCCTAAGCATTTTAAACTTCTAAATTCGTTCAAATATGCTTTCTCGTAGCTCTATTACATTTTGTCCCTCTTCAAGTAAAGTTCTATCACATTTGTTAAACGCGTATTTAAAATCGCTAAATCCAAACTTAAGTTGTAAAATAAATTTAAGTGTTAAATTTTGTGTTAGTGAAATAAAAATCTTTTTAAAACTTGGTTTATGAGAACCTACTCATAACATAAATATATCTGTCTGGCCCGGAAGAATTAGAATTCAACGACGGCAATAATAAACATAAGGAAACTAAACCGTAACTACAAGTCCTTCACACAATAAATTGTGTTGTCACATTTAATGAATACAACAGAAAATGTGATATAAAAAATTAAATATACCGGGATGGACAGGCAGGTTGGTTTAAATAAAAAATATTATTCTACAAGGATTTAACCTCCAAAATCGCACATTTAACAAATTTTAATTGTATTTTCATTAAAGATCATAATAAATCTAATTTCCTTATCAATAAATAGGAAGAAATGAATTTGGGCGAAATTAAAGTTGTTAACATCGAAACACTAGACGAACAAACAGACTGAAGCGTAGTTAGTCAGCAGCAACTGTCATCACATTATTGGAATGGTAAACATTTGGAATGTTGAGAAAATTGCTGGAAATGATGGGATTCGTATTGGCTGATTAGAATATTGCATTAACTGACTTGCTAGTCAACCACAGCTAAAAATGTGATATTCAATTGCCACCAGTTTTGTCACCGAGAATTTGTCACTGGAAAAGGTCACTAGACACAGACGCAACTGACGTGAACCAAACCACAACCAAATCAGTGCTATAGAAATGACATAGAAAAAATTGTTTCATAGGTTGAAGAGCGTCCTGGGATAGGAGGAACCTGATTGGGAGCTAGCCAACCACAGCTAAAAATGTGATATTCAATTGCCACCAACTAGTGTTATCCAATTAAAATTATTGATCAGCAACTATTTCCATTGCACACCAAAAATGGAAACGTAATCCATAAGTTTATAAGCACATTATATGAAATTAAAAAGTTTACTTCAACCACATATATATTGAATAATGACGCTAGGATATTGCTTTAAAAATGTCAACGTACAAAGCAGCTACCTTCAAATGATATACCATTGAATTAAATTGTGATGAAGATCAATTCAATCATACATACTGTTCTAAAGTCCGTGGGTTCAATTTAAAATTATAAAACTAATATTCACTTTCACTTTTCGAGAAACTTTTATTTACATCGAACATACAACAGCTGATTCAAATATCACAATAACAATTTTGCGTATAAGCTCTTCGTACAACCAACTGAATTCACGATCGTGGCGTGATTCCTTTATAAAACCAGAGTCGAATTCTCCAGTAAAAATCATCATCACTCCTACAGGTGCCCAATCTTTTCGAGAACCATTTTTTTATCTAAAAGCGTTTGTTGTCGTATTGAAATGAAACAGGGTCGGCTTTGGGTAAATTTCGTAAGACTGCCCACCCTTTAATTCTGATCGTCCTGATGGAGATACCCTCTCGCTGTTCCGTCTTCAGACAATGTCCGCATTCCGCTCTACAGGGTCTTCTGGATAGGGCATCGGCATTATTGTGCAAACGGTCGGCACGGTGTTCCACCTTGAAGTCGTATTGTTGTAATTTCTCCATCCATCTGGCCAGTTGTCCTTCCGGTGTCTTCATGTCCAGCAGCCATTTGAGTGCGGCATGATCTGTTCGGATTAAGAAATGACGACCAAAGAGGTATTTGTGGAAATGGTCTACAGCCCTTATTATTGCAAGAAGTTCTTTTCTGGTGACGCAATAATTTCTTTCCGGTTTCGAGAATCTACGGCTGTACTACTCGATCACCCTCTCTTCACCATCTTGCACCTGGGATAGGACGGCCCCCAAACCTGTGTCGCTGGCGTCGGTGTCTAAAATGAACTTGCCGGACTGTGTAGGAAAGGCTACGATTGGACTGGAACATAGTGCTGCCTTCAGTCGTCTGAAAGATGTTTCGCAATCCTGATTCCAACGGAAGGTCTCTTTCTCAGTGGTTTGTCGATGTAGAGGGGCGGCGATGGTGGCAAATGCCTCAACAAAACATCGGTAGTATGAACAGAGGCCCAAGAAGCTTCGGAGTTCATGCTTGTCTCTCGGGACTGGGCAATCACGGATCGCTTCTATCTTGCCCTCGTTGTTGCTGATTCCTGACTCGGAAACGACGTGGCCCAAAAACTCTACTTCTTTTTGGAACAAGGAACACTTCTTCGGGTTGAGTCTCAGGTTGGCGTTATTAATTCTTGAGAATACTTCGCCCAGGTTCTTCAGATGGTCGTCGAATATCTGACTCATGACTAGAATGCCATCGAGGTATACTAAGCACGTCCTCCATGTTAACCCGCTCAGTACATACTCCATTAGCCTATCAAATATAGCGGGTGCATTACATAACCCAAAGGGCATGACCGTGAACTGAAACAGCCCTTTACTGGTGGAGAACGCTGTCTTCTCTCTGTCGTTTGCGTGTAGACCAACCTGCCAATATCCACTTTTTAGGTCTAGTGTGGAGAACCAACGGGAGCCTGCTAGTGTGATCAAAGTGTCATCGATTCGGGGTAGTGAGTAGCTGTCTTTCTTAGTGACGTCATTGAGCTTTCTGTATTCCACACAAAGTCGGGTGGTTCCATCCTTGTTTTTAACTAGCACGACGGGAGCTGACCATGGGCTGATTGATGGCTCAATAACTCTACACTGTAACATGGACTCGTTGTTCTCCTCGACTGCCTGTTGTTGCCACAATGGGCAATGTCTAGGTGGTATTCTGATGGGTTGAGCCTTTCCGATATCTATTCGATGCTGGATAATGTTGGTACGGCCGGTGGTTCTATCTTGACTGTTAAAAATTTGCCAGTGCATTGTGATAAATTGGTTAGCTTTCTTCTGGTTCTCTGGTGTCGGGTGTGCCAAATGATCAGCAAACTGTTGTAGGAACTCTTTATCGGGCCCTGTCTCCTTCACCGACGTCTGGTACTCTTCTTCGCAATTGATGATGGTCTCTACTGGCTCGAAACAAGCTATCTCTTGACCATTGGTAATTCTGATGTCGTTGTTGGACAAATTCAGGACTCTGATTTGTATATCTCGTCCGGTTTTAACTATAGCCCATCCAACCAAGTAGTCATGAGCTGAGTGTACAGGCTCCAACATTCCAACGCAGCTCCCAGGATTACTGTCTAGCTGCCCATGAATAATCTGTTCCATTCGACCGAGAATTCTAGTTGAAGACTTTGCCACAATTTTTATGGAGGTGACTGAACTGTTGACGGGTCGTGTCAATACAAATTTCTCATTTAGGAACCGAAGAACATCATATCTCGGGTCGAACACAAATCCATGCTGACTAATTAGGTCCATTCCCAGTATAAAATCGTCTTCAATATTCGTTACCAGGACCCTATGCCGGATCATGTTGTCCCCTATCTGTAGCACGACATCTGCCTCACCCTGTATTGACATGGACTCGCCGGTGACTGTTCTGAGCTGGATGTTATTGGTAACTGGCCGAATTTCTAATGCTCTCAAAACCCTGGACATGGCAATGGACACAGCGGCGCCGGTATCGATGGTGATGGTAACTGCTCGCCCATTGATGGTGCCTCTGATGACTAGGCTGCCGCTATCTCGGCAAAATCCCCGGATGGATAACGTTTTGGGGGCTGGTGGACGGTCAGACAGCTTTCGCCCCCTTATGCTGACGGGCTGACGGTCCCTGGACATGTGGCTGTTCTGTTGGTTACCCCTGGTCGGTGATCGTTCAGGTGGCCTCACTCGACAATCACGTTGGAAATGTCCTGTCCGTCCGCAGCGGTAACATGCCCCTCTGGTGCCAGTTCTCTGTGACCGTTCTAATATTTTGTTCAGGCCAGCCCGCAGCGCTTGAAATGGTGATTCTGACTCTTCCTGGTTAAAGGAAACTGCTCGGACCCTCGGCTTGGCCATGTTCATGACGGCCTCTACTTCCAAAGCCCGAAGTAGAGCTTCATTACTTTTCTTGACGCCACTTAGTCTTAGATTTCGCTGTACTTCCACATCTCTGATGCCGTTTATGAAACTCTGTGTGGCGAACTGGTCTTTCGCTTCCTCTGGCAGGTCTGGGTAGGACAAGTGAACTAACCGTCTAATTTCTGCTTCGAATTCTTAGAGGCTTTCACCGGATTTTTGCGTTTTTCCACTCAGTTGGACTTGGTATACCTGGCTCAAGGATTGATTGTCGTAACGTTTGTCCATGATGGCGATGATCTTGTCGAAATTGCCTTGTTCCTCGACTGGAATGCTTTGGAGGAGTTCTAGGGCCGGACCTCTTAACGAAATTACCAGAGAAGTAGATTTTTCTTGATTATCCCATCCATTAGCTGTAGCCACGGCCTTAAATTGCCGTTTATACATGGGCCAAGATGAACTGCCGTCGAATGTGGGTGGTTTACTAAAGGAACCTTTGGTACTCACGGTGTTCTGGTATTTTCCTCGCTTTAAGTCCTGTTGCATTTTTTTTATTTCTGTTTCTAGTTTATTTTGGATGGCACTGATTTTATCTTGTACTTCACTGTGTACTGTTTGCTTGATGGAACTGATTTGTTCTTGAACTGTGTCTTGAATTGAACTGATTTCAAATTTTACCTGGCTTTGGATGGAATCGAGATCATCTACTTTTGTTTCAAGAGTATCCACGGTATTTTTTATGGTCTTAATATCATCATTTCTCTTTTATATCTGATTCAACTCTTTGCATTCTTTCATTAACTGTTTCATTAACTTGTCCTACTATTTGCATTAATTGTTCGAATTGCAGTTGTCTTTTCTGTTCTGTTTCGTGTCGATTTAATTCAATTTGATCTTGTTTTTGTTGAAATATTTTAAAATCATTTTGTCTCTGTTCATCTAATAATTTATATTCATTTTGTCTTTTTTTCTTCAAATTTCGAGAACAATCCTTCAATTAAATTATGTTGTTTTTCTTCCATCGTGGAAACCAGATTTTGTTGTTCGGTTTTCATCGTAGTGACAAGATTTTATAATTCTGTTTTACGTTTTTCATCAAAAGATTTTGCTAACCTTTGTTAAATTTCTTCTTGATTTTGTTTTTACTTCTTGTCACGTTTTTCTAGAATCTGGACTATTTTTTCGTCTAGTCCCTCTGTAACCTGCTTGACTATTTTTTTTGTAGTTTCGTCCATTTTTTCCATTATTTGGGTTTTCATAAATTAAATTACGATTTAACTGCACTTAATCCTTTACTTCTGATCACCAAATTTGTTGTAAAATCCGTGGGTTCAATTTAAAATTATAAAACTAATATTCACTTTCACTTTTCTAGAAACTTTTATTTACATCTAACATACAACAGCTGATTCAAATATCACAATAACAATTTTGCATATAAGCTCTTCGTACAACCAACTGAATTCACGATCCTGGCGTGCTTCCTTTATAAAACCAGCGTCGAATTCTCCAGTAAAAATCATCACTCCTAAGGTGCCGAGTTTTTTCGAGAACCATTTTTTTATCTCAAAGCGTTTGTTGTCGTATTGAAATGAAACAGGGTCGGCTTTGGGAAAATTTCGTAACAATACTTTAGCAATAACATATAAACAATTTTTTTCTGTAATGTGATAAACTCATGATTGGTAAAGTAATCCATATAAGGAATACAATGTATGGAAAAGTCACTTACTCTCTTTGATGAACTGTCTCAAAAAGATTTAGGACAAAGAGAAATATATAAGACAAAAGCATTTTGCTTTGGAACTACATTATAAAAGCTTTCGATACAACTTTCATTTAGTGAAAAGGTTTCGACTGCACGAAGGCCAATCTTTAAAATAATTCAAGTGAGATTGTTCTATTTCTATTTAAATAAAAAAATAGACGAGTACTAGTCTGAAGTTGGCAGACAATGTAACACTTTCCTCAAAGGACTTCCATCGTCTTGAAGTGGTTGATCTCACAATTTCAATAGCTATGTATCTGCTATCGTCATCAGGTGAATGATAGGAAATTCAGATTAACCGTCGTATTTAAATTATACCCTTAACCGGTCATACGTCGCCGGTCATGGTGATTGGGTCTTATCTGGTCCAATCAGCGTCCTCGTACCTGGGGGTTGGTTGCCGGTGATGTGTAGCGGCAGAGGCCGAAGAAGAGCTCTCCAAATATTTTTAATTTGGACGCTGGGCTCGCTAATTATATTCTCGTTCGAGATTATGTATGCTGTCTCGATGAATTTTCTCTTGTACCAGTGCTCCTCCTTGTGAATCGCTCTGGCCTGGTCCCAGTTGATATTATGGTGTTCGGTCCATGCGTGATTAGCTAGCCCAGACTTCGTTACCTCCCCCCTTTGAGTAGCTGCGCTGTGCTCCTTAATCCTGGTGTTCAGCGGTCGCTTTGTCTCTCCAATGTAAAGATTTCTACATTCACACGGTACGCTGTATATACAGTTCTTTGGTATTGCTGGTGCGTCGGGCCTCGTTCTTGTTATCATGCTTCTCAAGTTGTTGTTGCTGTTAAAGATCATTGTGATTCCATAGCTGTGTGCAATTCTTCTAAGTTTCTCCGACAAGCCTTTAGTATACGGTAATATTAGAGTTGCTACCGTGATGTCCTGTTCCTGCCTAGGTGGTTTGCCCAGCTCTTCAAACACCTTGGTAATGATCGTTTCCGGATATCCATGCGCCAAAAGGTCTTCCCTAAGTTTCACTTGTTCTTCTTTGGGGGCTTCTGGTGTGCTGCAGATATTTTTGGCTCTATGGATTAGTGTTTTGATGATGCCAGTTTTCGTTGCTGATGGGTGGTTGGAATTGAAGTGAAGGTATAATCCTGTATGCGTAGCCTTCCTGTAGACCGTTGTTTGGATTCCAGTCCTAGTCATTTGACACTTTACATCAAGGAATGGTAGGCATCCACTCTCTTCCATCTCCATGGTGAATCTAATGGATGGTTGGGATTGGTTCAGGTGCTCCAGGACTGCCTGAAGTTCTGTCTCTCCATGTTGCCAAATAATAGAGGTGTCATCGACATACCTCAACCATAGTTTAGGCTGCTTCTCGAAACTCCTCAGTCCATGTTCTTCGAACCATTCCATGTAGATGTTGGCAATTGTTGGTGATAACGGGGACCCATAGGCAATCCATCCTCTTGCATGAACAATCGGTCCTTCTCCTGAAAGTAGCAGTTCTTGAGGCAACATCCATGCAAGTCCATGCTTGAGTCTATTGGCAGCTCCGTCCTCTCCATCAGGGTTTCGTCTTCAGTAAGTTTCTTTCTCACTATGTTGAGAGATTCGTCTAGTGGTACGTTCGTGAAAAGGTTTTCAACGTCAAAACTTACTAAGCGACGGATCCGATGATTTCGACAAAGTGCTTTGAGTCCTTGACGTGCGATGATGTTTTGCCCTCCCAAGGTTGGATAATCGGTAGAAGGAATTTCGATAGTGCTTCTGTTGGTGAGTTGCGCGAACTTGTAATCGGTCTGAGAGGCACTTCAGCCTTGTGTATCTTGGGTAGTCCATATAGATGTGGTGGTTTGCTGTTGTGCGGCCTCAAATTAAAAATATTTGGAGAGCTCTTCTTCGGCCTCTGCCGCTACGCATCACCGCCAACCAACCCCCAGGTACGAGGACGCTGATTGGACCAGATAAGACCCAATGACCATGACCGGCGACGCATGACCGGTTAAGGGTATAATATAAATACGACGGATAATCTGAATTTCCTATCATTCACCTGATGACGATAGCAGATACACAGCTATTGAAACGTTGTGAGATCAACCACTTCAAGAAGATGGAAGTCCAAGGAAACTTCGAGGAGACGAGAACTAGTTACCGAGAATATGTCTATAGCATTATAGGAACGGTGTTTCGTTTGTAAAATTTTGAATGCAGTAAGATCATTATTCATAATTCAGGTAGTGTGTTGATACCAAACACAAATGTAAATAATTCCGTGGACTTTTAATAATTCTGTTCAGGCATTCATACATTAAATGAGTAAACTAATGAAGTCTTTCTATCAAGCTTACAAAACCAGCAATGATAGTTATTATAATAATTCCCTTGCAGAAAGTTAAGCGTCATTAAAATCTCTAGCATAGACCTATGCAGGAGTCATATGAAAGAGATGGAATGAAACAAAACTAGCTTGGAAACCTATACAGAGATAAATAATTCTGTTTGATAACACATAAATTTTATAGATTTGGAGTCAAAGTGCTTTGTCCATCTGTCACTTTCCAGCAAGCAAATAAATGTAGCTTCTGTGTACATAACACTCAAATGTTTTTGTACAATTTACAGCAAGAACTTTGAAATATTTGTTAGTTATACACTGAAAAATGTCTAATGCTTTTATATAAAACTTAAGACATATGCTTTCGCATGGACAATACAATCTAGAACCATCAAGAAACCACACGCATTAAAATCAAAAAATAACTACAGGGGAGGAGATTCATCAATAAAACATTTAAAAAAAATATATAACCGACTTTTACCTATTACTAAAAAGCTAAAAATAATTATAACAAAATACAACTCTAGCAAATAAACAACACATTCAATGTTGTTAGGTACCTACCCAGGAAGTAAAAAATGTAAACATTAAAAGGTGCTCATTCTGTACAAATTAATTACCTACCAATCTAGTATATTTTGAAGCCGGTGCCAAGCAAATCTAAAATCCTTCATTGCGTACTTATCTACTAATTCATCAAACTTGATTGTTGCTTAATAAAATTTTAAATAAAAATGACAATGTTTTACTATCATAACAGACAAAAGATAAATAACCAACCAATGATGAACATGAGTAGCTTATGACGTCATAGAAAAAAGGTGCCTTTCCTCCCCTTTTCATAAGTCGTACCTTTCCATCAAATAACAAGAAACATAATATGTATAGGGAATATTAGATTTCAACTTACGGTTAAACGTTATCAACTCGAGGTTAGATTAGGTTCAAACGAACGACATGAGGATAGGTTAGGTGACCGAACCTAACCTATCTTCATGTCGCACACTTTTTCTATGACGTCATAAGCTACTCATGTTCATCATTGGTTGGTTATTTATCTTTTGTCTGTTATGATAGTAAAACATTGTCTTGTATTTAAAATTTTATTTCAACCAAAGCAACGTATACTACATTATGATATACCAGCACCAATTTCAAAGGCATTTATGTTTTTTTTCCAAAGAAATAATGCGCTTTAAGTCCCCGGTAACCTACCTTCTGTTAAAATTCTTCGAGGGAATTTGTAATTGTATCCTTTACGTGATTATCAAACCATTCTCCCAAGTCTGTTCCCTAATCAATAATTTCATTTTTAGTATTAAAATATTTATGATTCATAGTATTCAGTTTAAGTTAAGGTATTTTCTTCAAAATGTTACTAATTCTGAACTTGCACATAATTGCAGCATAGTCCAGAAACATCAATATATCTTTATGTGATTTGTTAGTTATGATCCCAGTTCTAACAAGGTTTTGAAATCGTGAAGCAATGTCTTCCCTTTGAAGTCTACTAGAATGTTTATTATTTAAACCAATTCCTATTTTTGACTGTTTAAGCAAAGTCCGAAACCGTTTTAAATAACCAACAATGTTTTGTAATTTTTCAAAGTTCCCACACACAAATTTCCATAGCATAGCTCAATTACAAAAGTCTCACAGGTTTTCTAATGTTCCTAAGCTCTCTGGTATTTCCGTAGAGGTAATAGAGTTGCCTAGCTCCACCTAGACTTGTTTACATTTTTGATATGATTGTCACTGTCGACACCTATTAGATTAGAAGAGATTTTTGAAGAATCTCCTCCTCTGTAGTTATTTTTTGATTTTAATGCGTGTGGTTTCTTGATGGTTCTAGATTGTATTGTCCATGCTAAAGAATAGGTCTTAAGTTTTATGTAAAAGCATTAGACATTTTTCAGTGTATATCTAGCAAATATTTCAAAGTTCTTACTGTAAATTGTACAAAAACTTCTGAGTGTTATGTACACAGAAGTTTTGTTTCATTCCATCTCTTTCATATGACTCCTACATATGTTAGGTATGCGAGAGATTTTAATAACTCTGCTTAACTTTCTGCAAGGGAATTATTATAATAACTATCATTGCTGGTTTTGTAAGCTTTATAGAAACCAACCTGCCTGTCCATCCCGGTATATTTCCATAAGTTCTTAAAAATTATTTAATTTTTTATATCACATTTTTTGTTCTATTCATTAAATGTGACAACACAATTTTTTATCTACATGTGAATGACTTGTAGTTGTGGTTTAGTTTCCTTATGTTTGTTATTGTCGTCGTTGAATTCTAATTCTTCCGGGCCAGACATATTTATTTATTACCCGACGTTGTATATACACACAGTAAATTAATTGGAGAATGATATTTAGATGGGATAATTCTCGCGTATTTAGTTGCAATATTTGACAGTATTTCGGTATGAAAAATAAAATATTATAATCGACATTTATTAAGTAAATTAATTGGTGAATTATATTTGGATAATGTTTAGTTCTCGAGTATTTTTTGTTGCAACTATTGGTGGTGTTTCAGTGTGTGAAATAGTGAACTGGTTGATAAATATTATTCGTAGAGGATCTGGGTTTGAATATTAAAAAAAATATATGAGTATGTATACGAATATTTTTTAAATATATATTTTTATTTCATTGCTATTGTTCATTCAACATTGAAACATTTGTACATTACATATTTATGCCATAACATCAAATTTTGATTTAAAGTCACCAGTTCAATAATTAAATTAACTAGCAAAAGATTTTAAAAAAAATTCCAACCAACATTGCCAAAATACCACACCCTCCCAAATAACCAAATTCTAGCACCCAAATATCCAAATTGTTTTTGTTATCTCCATTTTGAGAAAGAAGGTTGTTTGCTACAAAGTACTTCTGGAAATTAGGTTCCTCTTTGACCTCTTGTTAAATCTTGTTTTTCATAACTTTTTTCAAACTTAGAATTTGAATATCAACGAAGTTTGTACACTTAAGTGATTTCAACAACATAATTTGAGATATATAAGTAAACATTTTTAAGCTTTCCCCCTAAAAGACAGCGTTCTTTGCTAAACATTTGTTTAACTGATCGGCCTAATTTAGGTTCAGCTGTTTAAAGAAGAAGGTGTTATACAGTACATTTTACTCTCATATCAACAATTCATTAGCAGAAACATTTGAAAAACGCAACAAACCACTTGATTTTCTTGGTTGTTTTCTCTTAGAAAAAGTTTATGGCTAAGTACTGAAATTAATTTTAATACGAAAGTTTTTGAGTACCAGTCTTAGAAAAAAGTTTATAACTATGTACTGAAATTATTTTTGATGTTAAAGCTATAAATACCTGTCTTAGAAAAGATTTGTTTGTCCCGGCTCTGTCTTAGAACAAATTATAGAATGGATCTTTATTCCAGTCATCACATTGCCAACTATCCAACCCTTTTCCGACATTCATCATTAAGTACAGTAATTAGTTTTAATACTCAAGTTTTTGAGTACCTGTCTTAGAAAAGATTTGTTTGAATGGCCTATTTAGATTTAGCTGTATCAAGAATAGGAATACTTAGTACATTTTACTCTCATATCAACAATTGTTGGTAGAAACATTCCCTGATATATGATGATGAGCCATCAGTGTGTTCGAATCCCTGTGATGTCTTTTTTCCGTTACCGTTGGTTTTTTGCTTTGGTTGTGACTGTGTCTAATAACGTTCTCCAGCAAGATATTCTCAACCTTTTCCTCTTGTAAGAAATAAAATTGCTTTTAGTTTATAGTAATAATAAATATAACGCCATTCTTTCCAGTTTAGAGCAACACTTGCAAGAAATATTAATTTTTTTCTGTATATTTGCTTGTATGATGACCAGCAGTGTGTTCGAATTTCAACATGTCGATTTAAGAAACCTGTAATAACTTATGCAGATTTGTTAAGCGTTACAGCCCATAATTTTCCAAAAGTTCTAGGCCTCTGAGGAAGCAAATTGTTCCTACGTTTCATATGCATTGTTTGTTGTATCTTTTTTGATATAAACGCTTTGAGGTCCTGTTAGATATAATATTAATATAATAAATAAACTTTGCAACCTCCCTTACACTTTCTGTTAGAGACATATAAGTAAAACCCCTGTGAAAATTTTCAAATACTTTGTTCATGTTACTCTCATTTCAACAATTTGTTGGTAGAAACATACGTTTTGAGTACCTAGAAAAGATTTGTTCGTCCCGGCTTCTGTCTTAGAATAATGTTTGTTCCGCCCTCTGGCTTAGAAAAAGCTTATAACTAATAACCGATTGATGATAAAGTTTTGAGTACATGTCTTAGAAAAGATTTGTTTGTTCCTACCGCTGGCTTAGAAAAAGTTATATATATATTTATTCCCACTATCTTATTTCCAACATTCCTCCTCTCTACTTTATGCAACTGATTTGTTTCAACCATTTGTAGCTACAGTTTCTAGCATTGGTAGTGACGTTGTTTAAACTCACCAGTCATTTCTGCGGTTCCTGTCGCCCTTACTTCAACCGTTCAACTATTTCTAACGGGTCCAGTTGTTTGTACGGTTCCAGTCGTTGTTACGGGCCGTTTCTAGCTTTTATAGAGGCTCCAACCATTTCTAGCAGCTATTTCTACTGTCCCGGTCGTTTCTAAGAACCATTTCTAGCTTTTATAGTGGCTCCAACCATTTCCAGCAGCGATTTCTTCTGTCCCAGTCGTTTCTACGCGCCGTTTCTAGCTTTTGTAGCGACTCCAACCATTTCTAGCAGATATTTCCACTGTTCCAGTCGTTTCTACGGGTCATTTCTAGCTTTTGTAGCGGCCTCAACCATTTCTAGCAGCGATTTCTAACGGTTCCAGTTGTTTCTACGGGCTGTTTCTAGCTTTTGTAGCGGCTCCAACCATTTCTAGTAGCCTTTTCTACTGTACCAGTCGTTTCTACGGACCATTTCTATGTTTTTGCGGCTCCAACCATTTCCAGCAGCGATTTCTTCTGTCCCAGTCGTTTCTACGGACAGTATCTAGCTTTTGTAGCGGCTCCAACCATTTCTAGCAGCCATTTCTAAGGTTCTAGTCGTTTCTACCTGCCGTTTCTAGCTTTTGTAGCGGCTCCAACCATTTCTAGCAGCCATTTATAAGGTTCTAGTCGTTTCTACGGGTCGTTTCTAGCTTTTGTAGCGGCTCCAACCATCTCTAGTAGCCGTTTCTACTGTACCAGTCGTTTCTACGGGCCATTTCTAGCTTTTGTAGTGGCTCCAACCATTTCTAGCAGCGATTTCTACTGTCCCAGTCGTTTCTAGCTTTTGTAGTAGCTCCAACCATTTCCAGCAGCCATTTCTAAGGTTCTAGTCGTTCCCGTACCAATCATTTTCAACATTTGTTGCTTTCTACCAACTATTCTATCGTTTCTACCCTTTGTAAAGTCTTACTTCAACCTTTCAATCACTTCTAACAGCCCTTTGCAGCCATTTCTACCATTTCTACCCTTTGTAAGGTCCTACTTCAACCTTTCAATTGTTGCTAACAGCCCTTTGCAGCCATTTCTACCATTTATTCCCTTTGTAAGGTCCTACTTCAACCTTTCAATCATTTCTAACAGCCCTTTGCAGCCATTTCTACCATTTGTGGCTTTTTTAGTCATTTGCAACGTTCCTGTACCAGTCATTTGTAGTGGTTCCAACCATTTCTCCAACGGTATTCTTTCCGAATTACCCACCGCTCGATACAAAAACCAACGATTCAAGTCGCAATTATCATTCCTCATTTACGTATTCATTTTTGCCATTATTAGCTACCATTATCTTTTCAATGAAAAGCGCATCTACTTTTTTAATTAACGATTTCCTTGTTTAGAATCAACCAGCCACCACACTTTCAACCAGTGCTTGAGTTTCGCTTGTTTATCGGTACACCAACATGCTGTAATGGTTTCGTTTATCTTTTGTTATTGCCTTCGTTGATTCTGAATTATTTTAATTATATTAACAAATGTGTTCCTAAATATTTGGGAACCTATTAATTATTTACGATGCATTTTCGGTACATTTTTGCTTAAAATAGCTGAATTTTCTGTATTAAGAGATTTAACGCCCGGACTAGGCGTCCTCGTGGCCCTGGTTTATCCGACGAAAGCAGAGACTCGAACGAGTGCCGCTCTCGCGCAGGTACCAATACTTGGCAGTCTTTATTTAATTAAACTCAAAATTATAGAACACGACTATGTGCCATTGTGCCCGCTTAGCCACAGCGTTCCCTACGCCTGCCACCACCGATACTCTCACCCCGCCTTCCCTGCCTATCTCTTACTGACCACCCGCCTCGACGGAAGCTCCTGGCCGATTCCCGATTGCCACCACGGTCCCTACGCACCGCATTACGTCATCCCGACCCCGCGTACCCGAACCAGCCCGTCGTCACCCTCGACCTACGACCGTCCCCGTTCCTCGCCGCGTACGTTGCCACCACCCCCAACTGATGCAACCGACCACGGCGTTCCCTACGATGCACCCCTTTCCCAACCAACGTTCGAGGCTCCCAACGCATCACGACTCCCTACGCGCCTCCCGTTAGGTTAGCCCCCTTGCCGTTAGGTGTCCCGACACCCGAAGGCCTACCCTCTTAGGTTGGTTAGCCACCTTGCCGTTAGGTTCGAGCTTGAGTTTGGTGACCCCGCAGACCACGTGTTTTTTCAGAACAAGCCAAATTGCTTTCAGAAGTTAGGGAGATCTTGCGTGAGGCTAATCTCACAGTTAATCTTGAAAAGTGTAAATTTTTTCAAACTTCATTAAAATTTCTAGGATATGTTGTTGATAAAGATAGTATTAGGAATGATCCTGAAAAAGTATCAGCCATGGTGAACTATCCCTGTCCAAAAACTTACTGAAGTTAAAAGATTTATAGGTCTCTGTTCATGGTATCGTAGTTTTATAGATAATTTTGCTGGTCTTGGTCTTAAGGCACCTATTAATGCACTCTTGAAGGGTAGGAAGAAGAAACAATATATTGAATGGAATCATGCAACTGAAGAATCATTTTTGAGTATTAAGAAAGCCTTACTTTCAACACCAATTATTTGTTACCCAGATTTTTCTAAATTCTTTACCATTCAGTCAGATGCCAGTGATGTTGCGATAGGAGGTGTGCTTACCCAAGAAGTTGCTGGTTTTGAGAGAGTGATAGCCTATGCTTCACGGACTTTGACTCGAAGTGAGAGGAATTATTCAGTGACAGAGAGGGAGCTCTTAGCTGTTATGTCTAAGTGCTTCTTGGGAAATAACACCACAGTTTAAAGAAAATTGCTGTATATTCCAAACGTTTCGGGGTCTAGATCAGACCCCGTTGTCAATGGTTAAGAAACTACGGATTAAAAAGACACAATTCTAAGATGTAAATTAAAATATTTGACAATGTGTATTATTTGATTTTTGACGTAACTAAGAGAATTTTATTTGTAATATACAGGGTAGCACAGAAATTTCTAAAGATCATATAATCATAAAGTTCCTTTCAAATTGGAAGAATTTTAAAGGATCTTCAGAATTTTATGTTTCGCTCCTAGATGCGACTTTGTTATAAGATAGTGCATTCGCCAAAAATGCGATCAAAGAATTTTGTTGATTCAGTGATCCCATTAAAATCATAAGGGAAAACCTAGGAAAAACCTTATGAACTATCCCGATATAGGGTTGTTCACAAGGACATGACCATTAGCAATTTCTTCCTTAATCATCGGTAACCAGGAACGACTGAATTCTACGGAGGTAGAAGCGATACAATCTTTTTCATTTAACAAAATTAAAGCAGACTCTTTTAGTTTTCTTTTGGTGTTGTGTTCTTCTTTGTGTAATATAACTAAATTTTGAAACTGTATTTTAAGACCCAAGGTCCCAAGCATTTTCACAAATTTTGGATTTTTCAAATTGTCATTTTTTTATGTAATTTTTGTGTTCGTTTATTCGAACATTCAGAGGTGTAGAGGTTTCTCCAATATAGAATTTATTACATTCACACGGGATTTTATAAATGCAATTTTTTTGTATTTTGAGTTGTGTTATTTGGTTTGGTTTTTGATATAATTGATTTTAGTATATTTCTTGTTTTAAATGATGTTTTGATATTATATCTGTTTCCCACTTTTTTTAGTCTTTCTGATAGACCCTGTATGTATGGTATAGTTATTGTATTAATGTGATTATCTTGGGAGTCAGTGTTGCTTGGTGAAGTTTGATGTTGGTTGTTAGGGATTGTTTGGTATTCCATTTTAACTCGTTATTAATTTATTTGGGTAATGATTGGGAGAAAGTACATTTTTTATAAACGTTTTTTCTTCATTGAATTTATTGAGATTAGAACAGTTGGTTTTTGCTCTGTCATATAGAGATTTAATGATACCTCTTTTTACTGAACTTGGATGATTAGAGTTAAAGTTGAGATACCTGTTAGTATGAATTGGTTTTCTGTAAACTTCTGTTTCAATTGTCGATTGTGTTTTGGTTATTAAAATGTCTAAGAATGGTAATTTGTTATTCTGTTCAAGCTCTAGTGTAAACTGAATAGTTGGTTCTGTGTTGTTTATGTCGTTAAGTAATGCATGTAAATCCTCAAGATTAGGTTCCCAAATAACGAATATGTCATCAACATAACGTCATCAAACCAAAGGTTTAATCTGTTTTGAGAAAACTGTTTGTTCTTCAAATTTTTCCATAAAAATGTTGCTTAAAGCGGGAGACAAACAGGAACCCATTGCCATGCCTAAATCTTGTTGTTAAGTTGAAAATATGTTGTCTTTGTACAAAATGTTAGTAGTTCCATTATTGTATTAATGGACAATTGAGTACGTTGATTTAGAATCTTGTTCTAATCGTTCTTTTAATATGGGAAGTGTTTTGGTGAACATTATTGTATAGATTCACAATGTCAAAACTTGCTAGTGTGAAAGTATTTTTGTATTGTATATATAATTTTTCTAAGAAATGTGCGCTGTTTTTAAAATGAGAATTAGACTTACCAGTCAGTGGTGAAATAATTGTTAAAAGGAATTTTGAGAGCTCACTGCATAGAGAATTTATGGAGCTGACAATTGGTCTTAATGGATTGTTGGGTTTATGAATTTTAGGTAATCCGTATAAATGGGGCGGTTTAGAATAGTGTGGAGTAAGATGTTTAGGTTGTTGTTCTGTAAATTCATGTTTGTGATTGTAAAGTAAGCGGTATATTTTGTTTTCTATAGAAGTTGTTGGATCTTTGTTTAATTTTGTATATTGTCCTTGGTTAATTATGTTTTGAATTTTGGATTCGTAGTCAATTTCATTTAAAATAACCGTAGCATTGCCTTTATCTGCAGGTAAAATCTTAATAGTGCTGTCATTTTTTAAAACTTTAATTGAATGCAATTCATTTTTCGAAAGGTAATTTTTTGTATACATATGTTTTTCTAGTTCAATTTTTGCTCTTATTCGATACTCTTGAGCTTCACTATTGTTTAATTTGTTTGCAGTTTGTTCTATAGCACTGATGATATCAAATGATGGAATAGTTTTTGGGGAAATTGCTGTTATGTTTTGTGTTCAGAAATTCCGTGGTTATGTAGAAGGAACTGAATTTAAGATTGTCACGGACAATGCAATTTTGCAGTGGTTGAATGGATTAAAAGATCCTTTCGGTAAATTAGCCAGGTGGTGTGTAAAACTTCGTCAGTATTCTTTTGAACTCATTTATAGGAAAGGAAGTGGTAATATAGTCCTTGATTTTTTGTCCCGAATCCCTGGAATTGAAATACCATGCAGTAGCAATAATGTAAATATTTCCCTTGTTTATGTAAATCCTATAGACTCTGACCATTGGTATTTGTCTTTACCTGACAATGTGCACAGTAATGCTAACCTTTACCCACAATTTCAAGTAGAAGATAACCTGGAGTATAAATATATCCCTTCTAGGACACCTCATCAATCAAATGAAGGAGTTTGGAAATTAGTAGTACTAAAATCACAGAGGGGGTTGATTATACAATCCTCTCAGGATCCCCATATGTGTTCTCACTTTATTTTTTATAACACATTATGTCGAGTCCAAGAGCACTACTATTTTCCAAAAATAGATATACCTAATATATTAAGTCATGTAAAATTGTCAGGCACAAAAATTATCTAACACGGCTCGTATAGGTTTGATGGGTTCAGAAAAACCAGTTAGGTATCCACTTCAAGTGATAGTTCATTATGGGTTCATTTCCTAGATCGTCTAGAGGTTCCTCTTATCTCTTAGTAGTAGGTGATTGGTTTAGTAAATGTACTTTAATATGTCCAATGAGAGATGCTACGGAGAATAATGTAGTCAAGTTTATCGAAAATCAAGTATTTTTGATTAACGGTGTTCCGCAATTCATTATTAATGGTCCGCAATTTGCTGGAAAAACTTTTAAGAGTCTTGCAGGAGCTTATCAAGCACAAAAAATATGGTATAGACCGAGGTATGCTGCCCAATGCAATTTTGTGGAAAGAAACAACAAGACGATAGGACAAGCGATTTGGAGTTACGTTGTAAAACATAAAGATTGGGACAGGGAGCTAGCTAAAATTCAATTCACTATAAACACTTCCACACATGAGGTTCATAATTACGCGCCGGCATTCATTAATTTTGCTCGTTACGTTCCCGCTTCCGGTAAACATTATGGTATAGTTTCTAGTACTACAGATTTTGAGTTAACTCCTTTCAATAGGGATAAATATATTGATGACAATTTAAATCTTAAGGAAGTTTAGTAGAGTCAGGTAAGAGTAAAATTGCATAAGGCATATGAGAGAAATGCCAAAAATTATAATTTGCGAAAAAAAGATTTTTCATTTGAAGTGATAAAGAATGGAGGAGGAATTTGAGGTGATAGAATGGAGGAGAAACAGTATTCTCTCCAGTGCAGGTAAAATGTTCATGGTTCAACTTGCACCTAAATATATTTTGAGTTTTGTAAAGAAAAAGGTTTCCAAGCTAGTATATTTGCTAGAAAATTCAGATATGTTCATAGCTGGTGAATTTCACATAAAGGATTTAAAATCTTATTTCGGATCTAATTTAGATGTATCAGTAGGATAGATAATTGACAATAACCTTTAAGGATTTGTGTTTGAAACTGGTCAAATTTTGTAAATTTTGTATATAAACCGTAGTTTAGAAATAATTTCTTGAAGATCACTTTTGCAACTTATATTTTTTTTATATCCCTACACTTAGTTGGAAAGACTTTACCGATTTTGACCTTCTCGATTTTTGACTTTTGACTGAACTGGATTTATTTCCTTTTGGACGTATAGTACGCGTAGCTACTAAGCCAACATAAGTTAGATTTTAGTATACGGGGTGATCCGAAAGTTCTTTTTTTAGTAATGTTTAGTGTTTAGGAGTTACTTCATCGATTTAGTTAGTTTATTTTTGGACTTTTTTTTAATTTATTTCTTTTAAAGTAAGCCAAAACTTTTCAACTTCAATTTTTTTGCAAGGCATTCTCTGAGAAAAAAAGTCTTCGTATTTTTCTTTCCGTGGGAGGAGGATGGTGTAACGTGTAAAATAAATTAAAGCCTGTTTGACTAATGTTACGAGTTAGTTGAGGGAGAATATGTGCCTCTAGTACCTTGGAGTTGCTGTGGCTAGAGTTTTTTTTGTAGGTTCACTGAACTATGTTAGTCTGAAGTTGGTAGACAATGTAACTCGTCCCTCGTAGTTTCCTTGGACTTCCATCTTCTTGAAGTGGTTGATCTCACAACGTTTCAAGAGCTATGTATCCGCTATCGTCATCAGGTGAACTGAACTAGTTAGCGGTCTGGTGCCTCCTCGACTACCTTGTCTGTTGTCTGTTCGAGTTTTCGATAAGCTGGAGTTACCTGAGGCTGTGCTTTCTTGATAGCACCATACAATGTCTATTAAGTTTGATGCCATCCATAAAATGCTTGCTCTTTAAAAAACACTGTTAGATTATTTCATATTTTTCGTTTCATTATTCCTTTCGTGACTGGGCTAAATACAGACACGCCCATTTCAATTCTAACTCTCGACTCATGCCTGAGTGGTAGGAGAGTTCCGTTTGAAAGCATAGAGGGACAGTACCCTTTCGTCTCGAAGAGAGTCAAGCCGTGCCTCCCCATTGTTCGATTTCTGAAGGCTACTAAAATGGCGTTCCTTTAAGTTAGTCGTTCGATTTTCAGGAAATGATGGCTGATTGGTGGTATTATTTGGTGAAGAATACCATTCGAAGGTGGCGTTAATGGTTGAGATTTCTTTGGATATGATTAGCCCTTCGTTGTGAAGGGACCTAGGGAGAATTTTCCCTAAGGAAGATTGTTCTATGAAGGATTTATCCTGCGGTATCTTTGGGTCTTTACTTACGGTGAATTTTGAGTTACCGTGGATTTGAGTTACAGTGGATTTTTCCACGTTATGAATCCTACTTTATCGTGGATCTGTTTTACGGACGGTTGTTCTACGTTTGGAGCCATATCCTAACTAGGGATTTTTAAAGTTATAATTTTCTACGTTTTGGGGCTGTTATTTTTGAGATGGGATTTTGAAGTTATTATTTGGTTTGTAACCGTTTAGATGGAATTCAACTGATGTCTGGTCAGTGATGAATTAGTTTGTGATATTTGCCTTTAAGTTTCCAGGATCAAGAATACAGTACAGATAATCATGTCAATATCATAAAAGATAGTAAATTTCAGAAACGTTTAATAAGGTAAGGTTTTAATTTGTCGACAGATTATACCATTATCCGTTTTAATCAAATCATTTTGATTAGGTGATTATTGTTAAGTGCATTTTTGTAGATTTCAGGTAAAATTTTTTTTTGTAAACATCTAAATTTTCACTGTGATTTTTAAGTAAAATTTTTAAATATTCCATAATGTAAATTGCAGATTTTACTCTTTAGCTATATTTATTAGAATGTCCTAATTTTTTTAGAAACAAACTTCTTATCTCGATTTTTTGTATTATATAATTTCTTTTTTTTTAATAAATTGTATTTACATTTTGCATATTTTTTATATACCTAACCTATCGATTGTGAAAGAATTTTTGGAAGCACCACTGAAAGTATTAAATACATCATTTTTTTAACAGAATAAGATTATTAGCAGTTTGTTCATAAGGAATTAAACAATATCACTATAGTCGTTGTGAATTACATCATAACCGCATACTATTTTTTGGTTTTTAAGGTATGTTCACTTAAAGGTTTGCAACCAAATGGGGCCCTGAATAAATTTAAATTTTGTGTTTTACTATCTTTTACAGAACAGCAGCGGCCTAGCACATGTGAACAAATCAAGGTAGGTTTTATGTTGATTTTTGAGTTTTTCTAATTTAGGATACCAGGTTTGGGTCACAACAGTGTGGATGCAATATAGAGTGAATTTGTTACATTTATAGAAAGTGTTCCAATAAGACAAATAAAAACGTTAAAATATATTTGGAAAATATAGACAACGAATAAAAATTAGAGAGGGAGAAAAAGAGAGATATGAATACGCTAAAATTTTCAATTGAAATGTACCCTAAATCAGATAAAAAAGAAGATATGTCTGAGAATAGTGATTGATTGCAAACGGTTTCTACACGGTTTTTAGTTTAAGTCAGCTTATGTCGGTTCTTTTTTAATATAAATTATTTAATTAAACCATGTTGTACTTATTAGGAATAAATGAACCTTATAAACAGTAGGTACGGATTTCTTCATATCTTTTATCAGAACCTTTAAATATCAGAGACTTTTTTATTTTAGGTAAAAGTCACCTTATTGTTTTCAGATTTAATGTTGCATATCTAGAGCCCTAAGAGTTTTGAAATGTTAACTTGCATCCAAACTCAAAGTATTGCTAAATTTTATCTGTAAATTAACGCGTACACATCAGAATAGATTTGACAGCACATACATTTCAAAGAGTTCATCATTAATAAAAAAATTTCTACAAATCAAGAGGTTGAAGTATTCAAAGTAAAAGAAAAAAAACTTTTCGCAAAAATAGACTGTGTCTGAATTAAAACATTCGTTTGCAATGAGTAAAGAAACTACTATCATAAACTGCTACAATCAGTGAAGCATTGTTTTTTCTGAGACCTCTAGATCTACACTACTAAGTTTATACAAGATATTTATAATTATTTATTAATTATTAAATCTATTAGTAAAATAAACTTTAAACAGTAATCTCCGGCTAATTCATATTTCCGTGTTTTTTGCTTAACCTGGGAAGAAACTACTACATAAATGACTGGGATGAAACCAACTTGAATCTAACATAACTTAACCTAAATGATGGTAAGTTGAACCGTATGCAAATTATGGCCTTGAACTTCTGCACATTATTTATCACTCACTCTGGATTCCACGAAAATGTTTTTCTTAAAATCAAAGTATAACTTGTTCTACAATATTATTTATTTTTCTTAAACGAATTTATTCATTACTACTGTGTCTGTTTATTGAGTTTTTCCTCTCCTCACTTCTTTTCTGTAACTGATAATTAGTTGAAATTTGTGATGAAAACAAAGTGTAGAGGGGTAGTTAACGAAAATTGTGCGGATTATTGATTCACCTTTATGGGAAGTTAAACTCAAACATGTTCTCAGAGAACGAAAACTAATAATAATAATATGATGAACAGTCTTCCTGAGTACAAATAGGTGTACTCTATATTTGTCATACAAATCTTTGATTTTAAAACTAGCCAGCCAAAATAACTTTTAAAATATATTTAAAGAAAAAAACAAAAAGCACACATTAATTTATATTTATGGGGGACACATTTTACACGTATCGGTCACCCTGCAGTTTAACCCCTAGGTGGGGGTGAATCTCACTTTTACAAGTTTAAATTCAAAGCTATCATGTGTCATCTCTTTTAAATGTCTCTTTTTGCCAAACTTTTGACACATCATTTTCTAAAATCAGATTATTTTTAGGGTTCCCTATTTACAATAAACGGGTACCCATATAATATCACTCCGGATTTCTCCCTCTTTCACATCACAGTAATTTTTTCCTGCACTACTGAACGGTAAATGTTGAAATTTGGTATGAGTATATAGTTTGGTAACTCGATCAGGAGTACATATCGTAAATGAAGAAATTTTTATTTTAGGGGTACTTCTGGAGGGCCTCGCTAAAATTTTACCGGAAAATTAAGACGAAACATCTGCTATTAATTTGGGGGGGGGGGCAACTTACAGATTTAAATGGAAAAGAAAGGGGTCATTATGAAAAATACAAATATATAATTTTCATATTTTTTAAGTTAATTGTTTACAAAATATTAACAAAAAAATATAAAAAATTCTCATTTCCCGCTTTATTTCCGAAACTATACTATTTAAATTTTTAAATAATTAGGGGTACTGGGGCTCACCTGAAATTTATAAGAAAAATTAGTAGAAAACACGAATATTAATCTTGGGGACAAACTATAGAATTAAATGGAAAATAAAAATTAGTTTTTCAAACGCAAATAAAAGACTCATTATGTGAATAATAAATATATCATATTTGAAAATCATTTGTTTAAAAGATATTAATAAAAATATTAAACATCGACTTAATTCCCACTTTAGAAACTACACTACTAAAATTTTGAAAAATATATTTTATTTGTATTTTTAAATTATTTGTCTAAAAGATTTAATAATTTATTTTTAAAACTTGACCTATTTTTCCTTTTATCTTCCAATCTATAGTTCCTAAAATTTAGACAGTAGATTATAAAAGGCTTTCCTGAAATTTTATTAGTAAAATAAAACTCTAATGAGTCTAATGTTAATTTTGGGAGTCAAATTAGAAAATTAAATACATATTTTTATAAAAATCAAGCGAACCATGTAGCAGTTAAAATAAAAAGTCTGTGTAGAAAATAAAAGTTTATATGTTTTATAAATTTAAAACGCTTCCTTTAAAAGATATTAGCGTAAATATAGGAAAATGCACTCATTCTCTGCTTGTCTGAAACTGGAATAATAGAAAAATATACACTTTGATTCGCCTACATTGTATGAAATCTTGAAGGTGGTACGGAACCCTTAGTTTGCGAGTCTAACTCGTACTTGACCAAATTACTTACAGTGTAATGACCTAGAAACACTAAAAAGTTAAATTTCTGAAAATAGTTGCCAATTACACCAAAATTAGTTTAGGGTGGTTTGTAGGGTCTTTGATCTCGAATCCGAGGTCAGATTTGCAAAATTCAAAATGGGCGATCCAAGATATGTGTTTTTGGGGTCTCTGATTATGAGCCCGGAACTTCCGATTTCAAGAAGGCGGACGAAATTTTCGTCTCGTGAGTTATTTTCATCGTCCATATTGGATCACTCATCTTAAATTTTCATTAGCCATCATGGTTGCGCCAGTTAGAATTTTGCAGATCTGATCTCGAATTCGTGATCAGAGATCCTAAAAACTGCCCTAAACCAATTTTGTTGCAATTGGCAATTATTTTTAAAATATAATTTTTTACGGTTTCTTAGTCATTACTCTGTAAAAAATAATGTGATTTAAAAAAATGTTGTGTCAAAAGATTTTCAGAACAGAGACCTTTAAAAAGAGGTATCACCCTTTGTATTTAAACTTGTAGATGTGATATTCTTCCTCGCTTAGGGGTTGAAACTGCAGGGTGACTGATACGTGTAAAATGCATCCCGTAAATATAAATTAATGTGTTTTTTGTCTTTTTTTTAAAGGTATTTTGAAAGTTATTTAGGGTAGCCCTCTTGAAATAAAAGCCCTGTATAGTGTATCTGTTGTGAAGACGTTTCAACTACAAGTCTGGAGTCATTGTCAACTACTGTATATATTTGTTATTTATTTGTTTAAGAACATCTGAGAGGATGATTTTCTGTCAAATAACTATATGAAGTTGCTCCTACTACAGTCTGTTTCTGTTACAATTTTCAAATATTTATCTGTTACAGAAGAAATGAAAAGAAAACAAAACAAACGGAATCGACAGGAATAAGTGAGGAGCTCCTCATCAATCATTTCGAAATTACACATTGGATGACTGGAGTCGAATTGTTATTATTCAGTTTATGTGCGAAGACATTTTGTTCCGATTCAACATTGGGGTATTGCAGTAATTCTTACATTTTGCATGTAAGGGCATTATTTTGGATTCATCATTATGTAGTTTTAGAAAACTTATAATAAAGTCAATATTTCACAACTGCGTTTGCATGTCAAGTCATTTTTTTATACTCAAATTGGGTTAGTTTCTTGAACTCTGAGTTCTCTAAGTTAAATACAATGCTCCAGACATGGTACCTTTTTTACAACTTTGCCAAAGGAGTTATAAAAGTGTGATTTATTTTAAATTTTTCAAAATTCCTTTAGTAGACACTGGACAAGATTTCACTTTTAGCGCACTTCCTTTTGTTACAAAGTCACAGTTCCAGGTACTATCTCATCTTGAATCTGAAAAAATGACATTACACGCAAACAGAATTGTAAAAAACTAATTTATTTTAAACTTTTTTGTTCGTACTTCTGGTGCATTCTATTTTACCTAGAGAAGTCAGAGTTTTAGACACTATCTTATTTTGAATAGGAAAAACATTTTCTTCACACTCAAACGGAGTTGTACAAAAATGTGAATTATTTTAAGTTTTCTTAAATTAATTCAACAGACCCTGGGGTAGTTCCTTCTTCTTAGAAAAGACATAGTTCCAGATACTACCCTATCTCGAATCGGAAAAATAGCTTCACATGCAAACGCAGTTGGAAAAGACGTAATTTGTGTTAGATTTCTAAATTAAATTTTATTTTACTTCAAGAATTCTAAGAATAGATTTCTACTTCGTATGAAATTGTGGTTTTCACAACATCTGCAGAAATAAACACTCTTTTTTTATTTAAATTTTAACATTAGTAGATGAGCAAGGTAACTTCAACGCCACGACGAGGTCCGGAACGGCGGGAACGTTGGTTGTTGAAATTTTAAATTGAAATTATTGTGTTGCGGGTTGCGGCGCGCGCAGGTAGTGGCTGTTTGAATAAAAATGGCGCCATCATGCGGCGGTTGTGGTAAGTAAATAGAAAAAAGCATTGGTTGGGTTTCGAGCCCGGGACGGCGGCGTGTGCGTTGAAGTTTCCACTATATGGGCTGGCAAGCCAGTTGAATAATGTTGTATTTTGGTTGATGGCTATGTGCGGGTCGGCTCGTGTGGGTTGTTCGTTTCCGCGATGGCGGGCCAGTCATTTATATAAGGTTGTCTTTTGGATGGTGGTTATCTAAGAGTTGTTTATAGGAATATGTTATTTGGTGTGAAAATGCGGGAAATTGGATTTCGGGGGGTGAAAGTCGGGAAATTGGATTTCGGGGGTAAAAGTCGGGCTATGGGATCTAGGAATAAAAATATTTGGTGTATATATTAATATGTTGCATTGATTGCATCAGGTCAAGCGTAAATTTTGGGACTTGTAAAATTTTGCGAAATTAATATAGAGAACCTAATGTTTGGAATATAAATAGTAAATACTTAGAAGTAAATACTATATGAAAGACAATTTTAAAAATTGATTTTGGGTTGAAAGTCTGAAATAATTAGAATATCTTTATATTTGCATCTCTACTGGAAACAAAAAATAAATAAAACAAGAACAGTGTTTAACTACATTTATTTTGAATACAAGACTTTGTGAATTTTAAGAGCATCAGGTATTGATAACTTTATACATGACATAGGTTTGGTCGTGTTTGATACAGAAACGTAGCCATCATTGAACCGTATTCCAAGAGATATATAGCTGGTAATCGTTCTTGTTCATCCCACAGGCTTTCAGGTTCATCCTTTCCCATTTGAGGATCATTGTCAAATTGATAAGCATACTCCAAGTACGTCTTGAAAACTTTAAAGCTCTCGGGAGCTAGATCAAGAGTTGCTTTCGGAGATTTGAGAGTAACATGATTTTCCGTAATATTAATTGATAAAACGTCAGGTACTTCATAGAAGCCAACGGAGGGATTAAGTTTTCCAGTTAAATCTTTGGGCTGTATTCTACGAGTTGCCAGCGAATGATCATCAAATTTAAAACGCTTGGTGTCAGTCATTAATTTTTCTAAATTCATAGCTACCGTTTGCTTTGAGTGAGCAATTGAAACTGAACTCGATATGCAAAGTTTTATTGTAAATAATATATAAAAGATATTTTTCACTACCATAGAAGAAAAAAAGAAAGATCTTTGTAGAATATCGCTAAAAAATACTCATTACCGATATTTTAGAAAAGTTGACAGAAAATGTTCTTTGAGAAACACGTGCAGATATAAATATGTCACCTAAACTTATGATCTACAAATAATAATCAACTACCTGGAATAGGAAGTTATATTTACTTGTTTTATTACTGAAATAATCGTGTTAGAAGAACTGATATTCCTGAGATCCGAATTTTTATCTTAAATAATTTATTCCCAACCATGCAAATGTACTAAATAAAAATCAACAATATGTAATTAGTTCATTATCACAACGATAATTCTGTCGACCTCGAAGTCAAGAATATATCGCAAGTCAGAATATACATAATTAACGATTCAATTTCAGAACCTTATTTGGTAAATACAAAACAAATATATTCGTCTCGGTAGACCAAGAAAATACGATAATTATTAATTAGTTAAATATCCCGGCGTCATTACGAAACATTTTCGGAACGACGAAAACAAGATAAGCTCGTACGTCGAGCGCTCGACCAAATATGGAATTAGTCGCACTGACCTGACCCTGAGAATACGATTAGCAGTATTTAATTATATATTACCATAACATTTTAACGCATATTTCGAAACTTCGAAAACAAGAATGCTGTTCTGAAGACAAACAAAATATCTGAAAAAGTAGAATATCTAATTAACGATCGACCTGGTTACTGTGGTGAAATAAATAAGCGAGATTCTAGGAAATTAATATTACTCTTTATCAAGTGTTCGAAGATACAAGTTCAGTTTCTTAGTGGGTGAATTTTATAAATTATGTAAGTATTTATTTAACATTATATCTTTTGAGTTTTCTACTTTCATTTGAATTAATAAAATTAATCCTAGCATTTTTGAATTCTTAATTTTTAATATCTTTATGAAATGTGAATTATATCTTCAAATTTTTTGCACCTTTTTTAAATTGAATGTCCGATTGATCCTATTTAATATAATACGCACATTTGTAGGTGTTTTAAGCGTCCTTTTGAGTTTTCTACTTTCATTTAAAGTAATTGTATATTCAACTCAAGTAATTTAAACTATTTTTCATACCATATATATATATATATATATAGGTGTTAATTGTACACACGTGTATGATGCAACGGTATCATGTTAACGTGGGAACGCATCGTGTGAATATCTTTTCGCTGACTTCAGCTTTTTTTAAATCATAAATACAACCAAAGCGATCCCACGGTCGTCATTATAATACTTTATATTGTCCAGTTAGTTTTTATATTCAATTTACATTATATATATATTTTTTTCAAGTTTAAAGTGTTAATTTTTTGAATTTTGTTTCAAATAAAATATATTTTTTAAAAAAGTCTTAATTGAAATCAAAGATATAAAATTGGCGCAGTCAGTAGAAATGTCCAACACAGTTAGAACACGTGCATACTAACTGGCTGTGGAGATTTCCAAATCACCGTGGACAATACCTACCTGTTTGAGACAACAACTGTAGCAGCGAAGACCAGGAACACGCAACGATACAGCTAACCAGTCGACGCTTCCCCAAAACAAGTCCTATACCTGGGGTACTAATAACGTTTGTAGAAACATGTCGTTTTTGATTTAATTATTTATCAAATGAAACGATTGTTATACTTATTTTTATATTATAATTATCAGTTCTCTTGTTTAAAATACACATATTTCTTATTCCTTTGAACCACCTTTTAAGCTATTGAATAATTTTGAAAGGAATTTATTATTATTCTCCATTACTTTACCTCGCTTTATTTTATTTTATATTCGCAAACTATTGAATTTATTATTCTTTTAACCAATTTACTCATACATAATTTTAAATTTTGATAAATTTTCGTGCGACTTTGCTTCCTTCCATTTTACTGCTTTATTTAAATTTTTATTTTTTTAGCACTTGAATATTTGAAATGGCAACTACAAGACAAAGTGCTGCGACTCCTACTGTAGAGCCATACAAAATATCTGAAATTTTCGCAATAATTCCGGAATATGACGGAAACCCAATATTCTTGAACACTTTCATCTCTTCAGGCCAAACTGAGTATAGTATGGCAACTGACTATCAACAAGTGCGTTTAATATTGCACATAAAAAATAAACTTCGCGGCAGAGCAGCCGAACTAATAAGTTCTCGCAACCCGACTCAATTAACAGAAATTCAGGATCTTCAAAGGATGAGGCAATTAAATTCTGAATCCCCCATAACATTTTCAGCCAGACTACAAACCCACCAAGCAAAAATGCTTGATGCGGTTAACAAACAAAACTTTACTCAAAAAGAAAAACAGGCACAAATCGATTTGATCGAATCCATGGCACTAAATAACCTACTAACAGGCCGAAGATAGGACAACTAGTTCGTGCTACCGATCCTAAATTCATTCTGACCGCCGTTTCACGCTTTAAACCTGAACTCCAACTGCATCATTTAAAAAAAGTTTTCGAGTTTTAGAAACCAAGGTCCTCCACCTCGAAAGCCCAACCAGTTTCCAGTACAAAAACAATGTTTATTCTGTAAAAGAATGGGGCATACTGTTAACGAATGTCTCACTAAATCCAGACAAATGCAACAAAATAAAAACTATGGGCAAAACTTTTCAAACATACGTCCTAACCGATCTTCACAACAACCGGGCCAATTCCAGAATAGGCCACAATTCCAACCCAATACTCAAAATTTCCAGAAGAACAGAAACTTCAACAACCTCGTCCTTCGACAAGTGCACAACCCCAAAGTTCAGGTCAATCTAAACCTAATCAAAACTTTTTCCGGCAACAACAAACACATCACTTAAACAATTCTTATAATTATGGGTACGACCAACCCAATAATAACGTATGCGAAACGCAAACCAAAATACTGATTTCGAAAATTACGACCAAGACTATTCCGATTCGACACAAACCGATTACGACTATTACTCAAAAACAGATAACGCAGAATGTGACAACTACGTTGAAAAAGAACACGAATTTTCCCCCGTAAATTTTCAGAACCTCCCTTTCCAAACGGAACCCCCGGAAATCACAGAACTTCAGAAGCAAATTCAAACACTAAATTTAGACAGTTTTGACCCGAATTTGAACTTACCCGAACAGAGCTTTCTATAAGACCGCTTCTGACCGTAAACTCTAAAAATCTATACTACATCACAGATTCTTCTAACACATATAAACCCCTAATAGACAACGGTGCACACTTGCACACGTTTCAGAGAAATATTTCAGGAAAACGTAGTAATTCAGGGAATTACCAACCAGAAAATCCTTATAAATGAATTGACCCTCGTCCCTTTCAATATAAAACATCCGCACAAGGTTTACATCTGCAACCTTGATATAGAATTCGACGGTTTGTTAGGCTCTGACTTTCTCGAGCACTACAACTGCATTATTGACTTTGAGAAAAAACAATTAATAACCAACTTTAAGACACTTCCGCTGTATAAAGTGACAGACGATACAATCAATGACACTGAATCTATACAATGTCCGCTTCCTATACTTCCATTAATACTATTACAATTGAACCCCGTACAGAACAAATCTATAAACTTAGCTGTGAACTAAGAAACACCGAAGCCTTACTAACAGTATGAAAAGTTCATCTCCCTAATGCTGTTGTTACAGTAGACAGCAAAGGTCAATTTCTTACATCCATTCTAAATGCGAATGCCATCCCTAAAATAGTAAATTTTTCAAATCTAAAACTCGAACCTTTAAAAAACTTTTCTGTGAATTCTCTCTCACAAACTGCTCGTTTGAACTATAACGAACCCGGCAGACAAGAAGAAATCGTTAAACAACTCCGACTAGAACATTTAAACGACGAAGGGTCAGACTTAATCTTACTATTATGCCTTGAGTTTTCAGATATATTCTACCTCGAAGGCGATCATTTATCATTCACAAACGAAATAAAACATAGTATCGATACCCACAACGCGAAACCGGTTTATACAAAATCTTACCGTTATCCCCAAGTTTACAAACAAGAAGTTAAGTCCCAGGTAGCAAAAATGCTCGATCAAGGCATAATACGACCCTCTAATTCGCCTTGGTCTTCTCCCGTCTGGGTGGTGCCAAAGAAATTAGATGCCCCTGGAAAACAGAAGTGGCGTCTTGTAGTAGACTACCGCAAACTAAACGAACTTACAGTCAATGACAAGTACCCTCTACCTAACATCTCAGACATACTAGACCAGCTAGGCAAATGCCAGTACTTTACGACTCTTGACCTCGCCTCTGGTTTCCATCAAATAGAGATAGACCCAAAGGACATCGCAAAAACTGCATTCCCTGTCGAGAACGGACATTTTGAGTTCGTCCCTTCGGATTGAAGAATGCTCCGTCTACCTTTGAAAGGGTGATGGATAACATTCTTATGGGAATCCAGAATGAAAGATGTCTGGTTTACATGGATGACATAATCATTTACTCGCCTACAATACTTGACCACCTATCACGAGTGACAGACGTATTTAAAAGACTCAGAAAGGCTAACTTTAAAATACAGCCTGACAAATGCGAATTTCTCCGCAAGGAGGTCGCTTACTTAGGACATCTTATACCTAAAGACGGTGTGAAACCCAATCATCAAAGGTAGACTGTATTTTAAACTTTCCACAACCGAAGAACCCTAAAGACATAAAATCTTTCTTAGGGCTTGCTGGTTACTACCGCAGGATCATTTCTAACTTTGCAAAGATCTCCAAACCACTAACGAAACTATTACAAAAAGACCAACAGTTCAATTTTAACGAAGAGTGCGTTTTTATCCTCCAATGAATTAAAACGAATATTGACTTCCACCCCTATACTCATTTTGACGAACCGTTTGTACTGACTACAGACGCCAACGCTTTTGCTATCGTCGCCGTATTATCTCAAGGGCCAATAGGACCCTTTGTAAAGCCGAAACCCGGTACTCCACCATTGAGCGAGAGCTCTTAGCCATTGTCTGGGCGGTTAAGCATTTTCGTCCGATAATCTGTGGCCGTAAGTTCCTACTACTAACCGATCATCGCCCGTTAACCTGGCTATTTTCTATAAATGATTCTGGTAGTAGACTTGCCCGATGGAGACTCTAACTAGAAGAATACGACTATGAAATTATTTACAAGCCTGGTAAAGTTAACAAGAACGCTGATGTTTTATCACGGATTAAAATCAACCATCTTGACGAATGTATAATATCATTTTAGACAAAATCGAAACTAACACCCTTCAAAGTCCTACCCCTAAAGGACGAATCCGAAGACGACAGTCCTGAACCCGAACAAAATAAAATATCTCTTGAAACTATGTCCGAAGAATTTAAAACCTTTATAGAACGTTATAAAACTCCCTCTTTAATTGATTATAGCAAAATTGAATTCTCTGTCAACTACTAGAAAAATCAAATAAAAACATTTTAATTTTTCCCCAATCATCCAATCTTCAGGAATTTCAACACGACATTTTCGAAGAAGTCGCTGACTTCGAAACCTTTCGCCAGCCAAACCGTAAACAAAACGCAGTATTTCATAATCAGACTTCCAAGTGATCCTGACATGGTAAATGAAGTTCTTTTTGCATCAATATACAAACATCAAGATACTTTATCTTCATCCAAAACATACTGTGTCGAAAACAATCTCGATCTTCCAATTTTAGAGATGCTCTCTTTCATTTTCGCTGAAAAAGAAATCAAATGGAAAATTTGCCAAAACGTTACAAACACCTCCGAAAAAGAAGAAATACCGCTGATCCTTGAACGATATCATAACGGGAAAAATAACTTATACCGCGGCATTAACGAAACCGTCCGCCATATTAAGGAAATGTACACCTAGCCAAGTTTCACAAAAGGCATTGAAAAATTCGTTAAGAACTGCAAAATTTGTCAAAAAAATAATGCATGTCGCAAAAACCTAGACAATCCCCTCGTCATTACGGAAACGCCTAAAACACCGTTTGAGCGAATTAATATTGACATCTAGAAATACCTAACAGGAACTATATCTTATCTGTAAGAGACGAACTGACAAAATACTCACAAGCTTATGCTTTGGCAGACAAATCAGCCAAATGAGTTGTCAGTACTATGATGTTATACTTCCAACATTTTGGTACGCCATTGCGTATCCATTGTGACTATGGTAGGGAATTTGACAAGGCCATATTCAAAGACTTTTGTAAACTGTACGACATTAAACTAACTTATTCAAGCGTAGGACATCCGCAAACAAACGGCTCTGTAGAACGAATTCATTCTACTTTGTTAAAAACGATTCGAATCCATAAAGCCGAAAATCCAGATGAACATCCCCTAAATGTAATGCCGTATGCGGTTATTGCTTACAATAACTCAACAAATAAAACCCATGGCTTTTCGCCTTACGAACTAGTGTTTGGACATACGTCTAGCAGACCACCTGAAACCACTTACAACCATAAGGAGTTGATTAGGAAATATATACGAGACTTGAACAATCGCATTTCCTATTACTACAAAGTAGCCCGCGAAAAAACTGACATACAAAAGAAAAAGGGTAAAGAACGTTTTGATAAACACGTTTCCGACAAACCCGAAATTAAAATTGGTGACAAAGTTTACGTCAAGGAATCCCAAATTCAAGACAAACTTCATAACAAATTCAACGGTCCATTCCAAATTTTAGATATTCATAATATTTCAGCCACACTGTTAAATCTCAAAACAAACCAACGAAAGTTAACTTTGACAGAATGAAACTCTGTTCTGGAAACTAACTTTCTTTTACTACTGCTGTTCGGATCAGCAGCGTCACAGTTCAACATCAAACCAATAAACAACACTCTTGGCATTTACTATCACGACGAAACTAGAATAGTCATCTCCAACTATAAATGGACATTACTAGTTCATCGTAACTTGACGATACTTAAAGACATCTTTGAAAACAACAACAGAATCCTCAAAACATTAGATCCCATCCCAGGATTCAAATTCATGACACATGTGCATTCCGAATTGATGTACAAACCCACATCAGTCTCTTATCCCAAATTTCAGATTCAATTAAAACTAAATTTTCAGAAATATTCATGGACACTAAAAGATCCAAACGAGGACTAATTAACGGTGTAGGAACTAACTTTAAAGCCATCACTGGAAACCTTGACGCAACGGATGGAGCATTCTTCGCAGATAGTAGCAATAAACTTAACCAGGGACAATTACAAGTAGAGAATCTCCTAAAAAATCAAATAAACGTAACTACTTCTATTATCAAAACTTCCAATGAAACCATTCAGAAACTCCTAATTGACGAAGCAAACTTTAACGAAAACATTGACGCAATCAATTTGGCAATACATACTCTAAACAGCAAAATAGCCCTTATCCAAGCAAAACAGTCATTTTTGGGAATATGCGAGAAATTAATGGCAAGCTATTTATTTCTTGAGGATAACCTCAACGATATTTTAAATTCCATAACATTTGCTCGTTTAAAAATAATTCATTCCTCAATAATAACACCTGATGATTTGATAAAATCAGTACAGGGAATTTCGCAAAATCTTGTCAAAAACAATCTACCGTTACCTGTCAGATATTCAAGTGTCGCCCAATATTTGGAAGTAATCGAATTAGCAGCGTTTCAAACCAATTCCGATTTAGTTTTTATTTTGAAAATTCCTCTTGTAGAGCAACAACTCTACACCGCCTACCACTTATATCCTATCCTAATTTTAGATAACAGAACTGGTTTTCATCATATTCTTTCATTCACCCAAAAATATATTGCGCGAAACGATGATTCTCTAATGTACATAGCCATTAAGGACTTGAGTGTATGAAGCCACTAACTCCACAACAAAAACTGTGATCTGAGTTATATGCCTACTTCATCGACTCCAATGCATCCTGCGAAGCTCAGCTTCTGAAGAACATCTGTAGTGTACCGGAGATTTGCCAAAGCTCCTTTGTATTGAGTGAAGGATACAATGTCCAGAGACTAGAAACTAACACGTGGATTGTTATAGTGTCCCAGCCCTTACATGTGACAATTAATTTTGCGGGAATATATACTAAGACAATAGTTTTAACAAACAATACCATTATTCGCTTACAATCAGACTGCAGTGATTTCGTGGGAATCACAAAAATATAAGCGGAACCTCAAAAACTTATAAACTTTTCCGACAATTCATACCCTGCATTAATCCCATACAATTGTTGCAGTTCTCACCCCGAAAAACTAGATATTCCAGAACTCAAGCCCCTAAAGCTGGATGACTTGAATATGGACGAACTATCCATAGCGAGTCATAAGTTAGATCAATACTCCAGGGACTTAGAAGACCTTATCAACCAGCCATTTGTAAACAGAAATATATCCTGGTTTACATACGCTACACGTCAAGAAGCCACCAAGGGATGAAAATTCCACTTCAGACAACCTAAACACCTTCCCAAAACCACTATTCAGACTCGTACCAAAATTGAGGCCTGTGATTCAAGATGGATCCCAGACGGACAGCTCAATTTGATGTTGTATCATCAACTTTTTTCTTTATAAGGGGGAGCTGTTAGGTGTTAATTGTACACACGTGTATGATGCAACGGTATCATATTACGCTGACAGCTTCCTGGTACTTCGATGTTAACGTGGGAACGCATCGTGTGAATATCTTTTCGCCGACTTCAGCTTTTATTAAATCATAAATACAACCTAAGCGATCCCAGGGTCGTCATTAATACTTTATATTGTACAGTTTGTTTTTATATTCAATTTACATTATATTATTTTTTTTCAAGTTTAAAGTGTTAATTTTTTGAATTATGTGTTTTAAATAAAATATATTTTTTTAAAGTCTTAAGTGAAATAAAAGATATAATATATATATATGTTCTGAGAGGCTTCCGCGGTCATTATTATGAACTAAGCTAGGTTCCGGGTGAGAACCGCGTCTGAATTTATTGAATACTCGACGTTTCGACTCCTGCTTCGGAGCCATTATCAAGAGACAAAAGTGAAAAAGAGTTTCAGAGTCTAGATCGAACTCGGGGCCTCAATCTGCCTACTCCCCAAGAGTCACTAGGTAACTGAACTGAATTTGAGTCTGCTCTGCTTCTTTTATTTATAGGTAGCGCTGGGTTAGAATAAGATGTCACGTGATGAGGCTGTGTTGTGATTGGTTGGGTATTGGTGGGCGTGTCTGCTTTGTTTAATCTGGCAATTACGGAGGTCCAAGCTGTGGGAAGGCGAGTACTGTCATCGCGACTATTTAGACAGAGAGGTCTTTTTTCTATTTCGATAGCTTCGCGAATAGTGGATGCCCTAAGAGAATTGAGAGATATGATAGTCCTACTGTCCTCGAAGTTGATAGAGTGCCCTGTTTGGAAATGGTGATGCGCGAGAGCTGAAGTCGGATCTTTTTTACGAACTGACAGAGAGTGTTCATATGCTCGATGGTTAACGCGCCTGTTGGTACGACCGATGTAGCTTTGTGGGCAATCGCGACATGAGATTTCGTAAACTCCTCGATCCTCGTTAGGTACTTTGTCTTTGGGGTTACCGGTTAAGTTGCCTATAGTTTGAGTGGTGTTGAAGATAGTCTTTATTTGATGTCTTTGTAAAATCCGTGCAATTTTGTCAGTGACTCCTCGAATGTATGGAAGTACGGCTTTTTGATGTTGTTGTTCTGTTTCTGACGGGGTTGGTGTGATTGGGGGTTGTTGAGATTGATGAATTATACGCGCAATGTGGTCCGGATGATAACCGTTTTGTCGAAGGATTTGTTGAAGATTATTAAGTTCGTTTTGTCTATTGTCAATATCTGTTAAACGAATAGATCTGAGAGTCAAAGATTTCATTACAGAACTCAATTGGGCAGGGTGGTGGTGTGATTGGGCATTTAAGTATCGATTGGTATGGGTTGGTTTTCTATAGACGGTATGTGAGAATCTGTCATTGTTGGTTTTTGTTATGAGGACATCAAGAAACGGGAGAGAAGAATCGGACTCGATTTCCATTGTAAATTGTATATTAGAATGTATACCATTGAGGTGTTGTAGGAAGAAGTCTAATGAATCTCTGCCATGAGGCCAAATGACAAAAGTATCATCTACATATCTAAGCCAACAGGAAGGTTTTAAATTAGACGAGTTTAGGGCCTGGGTTTCGATTTGTTCCATGAAAATGTTAGCAAGCACTGGAGAAAGAGGTGAACCCATGGGGGCCCCACGGACTTGTTTGAACAGAGTGTTTTGAAATGAAAAATAAGTGTTAGAGGAACAGTGTTGTACAAGTTTGATAATGTCAGAAGAGATATTGTATTTTGTTTTTAGAATATCTAACGTTTCTGAAATGGGGACATTGGTGAAAAGAGATACAACATCGAAGCTAACTGGGATGTCATTTTCTGAAATTCTGTAACCACTTAGGATATCTAGGAAGGAAGAAGAGTTCTTTACGTACGAGGATGCTTGCTCGGCTAGAGGTTGAAGGGTTTTGGCTAAGTACCGGGCTAATTCTTGGGTCGGGGATTGTACCGAACTGACAATGGGTCTAAGAGGAATGTCCGGCTTATGAATTTTGGGTAGTCCGTAAATTTTCGGAATTTTAGAAGACTTTTTACGAGGAATGATGATCTTTTTAATGTCAAGAGGAAGTTGTGTCCTGTTGATGATTTCCTTAGTCTTCTTCTCTAAGTAAGTAGTAGGATTATTGTTTATTATTTCGTAGTCTGCAGTGTGGAGTAGGGAATTCATCTTGTGAACATAGTCCTTAGTATTGAGAAGAACAGTCGCGTTACCTTTGTCGGCAGGAAGAATAGTTATGTCATCGTTGTTACGTAGTTGTTTTAGTGCATGTCTTTCGTTAGAAGTTAGGTTTGATTTTGGTGGCTTTGATGTGCGGAGTACTCTAGCAATGTCTTGACGAGTATCTTCAGCCTCAATATCTGTTAGTTCAACCAAAGCTACCTCAACTTGAGAAATGATTCTTTCAGTTGGGATAGTTTTCGGCGTCACTGCGAAATTGAAACCTTTGGATAGGACGTGTAAACTGGTAGAGTCTAAGGGGAAGTCAGAAAAGTTATGGACGGTCGTCTGAGGGGGTGAGGTGACAGTGGGTTGTTGTTTTGTAATAAGTCGTGTTAGCTTATGTTTTTGAGTGACTGTTTTCTTTTGGGCCAGGTGTTCGGCTTTATCGCTCGAAATGCGATTAAAATTGTCCCACAGAATTGGATGAGGATTGAAAGTATGTAATGATGAATAACAGTGATACAAATTTCGGTTGGTTTGGTCAAGTTGATATCTGATTGAATGGATGGAATTTCGTAAGAGTTTACACGTCCTATCCAAAGGTTTCAATTTCGCAGTGACGCCGAAAACTATCCCAACTGAAAGAATCATTTCTCAAGTTGAGGTAGCTTTGGTTGAACTAACAGATATTGAGGCTGAAGATACTCGTCAAGACATTGCTAGAGTACTCCGCACATCAAAGCCACCAAAATCAAACCTAACTTCTAACGAAAGACATGCACTAAAACAACTACGTAACAACGATGACATAACTATTCTTCCTGCCGACAAAGGTAACGCGACTGTTCTTCTCAATACTAAGGACTATGTTCACAAGATGAATTCCCTACTCCACACTGCAGACTACGAAATAATAAACAACAATCCTACTACTTACTTAGAGAAAAAGACTAAGGAAATCATCAACAGGACACAACTTCCTCTTGACATTAAAAAGATCATCATTCCTCGTGAAAAGTGTTCTAAAATTCCGAAAATTTACGGACTACCCAAAATTTATAAGCCGGACATTCCTCTTAGACCCATTGTCAGTTCGGTACAATCCCCGACCCAAGAATTAGCCCGGTACTTAGCCAAAACCCTTCAACCTCTAGCCGAGCAAGCATCCTCGTACGTAAAGAACTCTTCTTCCTTCCTAGATATCCTAAGTGGTTATAGAATTTCAGAAAATGACATCCCAGTTAGCTTCGATGTTGTATCTCTTTTCACCAATATCCCCATTTCAGAAACGTTAGATATTCTAAAAACAAAATACAATATCTCTTCTGACATTATCAAACTTGTACAACACTGTTCCTCTAACACTTACTTTTCATTTCAAAACACTCTGTTCAAACAAGTCCGTGGGGCCCCCATGGGTTCACCTCTTTCTCCAGTGCTTGCTAACATTTTCATGGAACAAATCGAAACCCAGGCCCTAAACTCGTCTAATTTAAAACCTTCCTGTTGGCTTAGATATGTAGATGATACTTTTGTCATTTGGCCTCATGGCAGAGATTCATTAGACTTCTTCCTACAACACCTCAATGGTATACATTCTAATATACAATTTACAATGGAAATCGAGTCCGATTCTTCTCTCCCGTTTCTTGATGTCCTCATAACAAAAACCAACAATGACAGATTCTCACATACCGTCTATAGAAAACCAACCCATACCAATCGATACTTAAATGCCCAATCACACCACCACCCTGCCCAATTGAGTTCTGTAATGAAATCTTTGACTCTCAGATCTATTCGTTTAACAGATATTGACAATAGACAAAACGAACTTAATAATCTTCAACAAATCCTTCGACAAAACGGTTATCATCCGGACCACATTGCGCGTATAATTCATCAATCTCAACAACCCCCAATCACACCAACCCCGTCAGAAACAGAACAACAACATCAAAAAGCCGTACTTCCATACATTCGAGGAGTCACTGACAAAATTGCACGGATTTTACAAAGACATCAAATAAAGACTATCTTCAACACCACTCAAACTATAGGCAACTTAACCGGTAACCCCAAAGACAAAGTACCTAACGAGGATCGAGGAGTTTACGAAATCTCATGTCGCGATTGCCCACAAAGCTACATCGGTCGTACCAACAGGCGCGTTAACCATCGAGCATATGAACACTCTCTGTCAGTTCGTAAAAAAGATCCGACTTCAGCTCTCGCGCATCACCATATCTAAACAGGGCACTCTATCAACTTCGAGGACAGTAGGACTATCATATCTCTCAATTCTCTTAGGGCATCCACTATTCGCGAAGCTATCGAAATAGAAAAAAGACCTCTCTGTCTAAATAGACGCGATGACAGTACTCGCCTTCCCACAGCTTGGACCTCCGTAATTGCCAGATTAAACAAAGCAGACACGCCCACCAATACCCAACCAATCACAACACAGCCTCATCACGTGACATCTTCTTCTAACCCAGCGCTACCTATAAATAAAAGAAGCAGAGCAGACTCAAATTCAGTTCAGTTACCTAGTGACTCTTGGGGAGTAGGCAGATTGAGGCCCCGAGTTCGATCTAGACTCTGAAACTCATTTTCACTTTTGTCTCTTGATAATGGCTCCGAAGCAGGAGTCGAAACGTCGAGTATTCAATAAATTCAGACGCGGTTCTCACCCGGAACCTAGCTTAGTTCAATATATATATATATATATATATATATATTATATATATATATATATATATATTCTAATGACCCCGGGATTTTGGTAATTATTATATTTTTATATCTCCGACTTGACGATACAGTGTATGGCAGCAGACTCCTTATAAGGCCCGCATAACGTGCCTTTAGGGGAAAATTCACTAACCCCAGATAAACCTAGATATCAAAAGGGTTTAGCTCTGTTGGAGCCCTTGCCAGGTTATCAGGCCCGTGGTTGGAGTCGTGGCATCTTTCCATGAATTTTCTGACCGTCAGGGCTGTTCCTAACAGAATGGATTTTTGCATTAGTTGGTAAAAGTGTTCGTCCAGAACGAGGTATTTTAAATTATTTATTAGAAGTTTTGGGACTACTCCTGTTGTTGACATAACAATTGATACAGTTAGTGTGTTGTTTATGTCCCAATGTGTCTTTATTTGGAATTCCCTGTATTTGGCTATTTTTTCAGCCTGCTTAATATTTATGTTATTGTTGATTTTATCTACTAAAACTATATCTGGTCTATTGTCAGCAACAGTCCCATCGGACAGTATCGTGCGGTCCCAGCTTGTAGTTGTTATTTTCTAAAATAGATTCTGGTTTGTATACACATTAGGGTGTTCTTACCGACAGTGATAGCTCAAGTTTCAGTTCCTGGTGCAGTATTTTTGCCACAGCATCGTGTCGTTCTTTGTATTCAGTTGCAGCGAACGCCTGGAAACCCCCTGTAATATGCTGGATAGATTCAGGTGTTTGGCAACCATATCTGTATCTGTCGTTGTTGATAGAAGGGTCTTTGACGATGTACTTTAGATAGTTCTTAGTTGGAATTACTTCATATTGGATTGCCAAGATAAAGCCTTCCGTTCCACGAAGCATATGACAAGAGATCAACCAGTAGATCGTCGCTGAACTGTCGACATAATCGTTGTTTACATCATTAATATGTCTTCCATGAAGGGGCTTCTCTTTCCATTTGAGCAGCTTCTGATCATTTGTCTGGTGGTATACTACTTGAACTTGTTGTTTTGTCAGTCGCAGAGGTGTTGAGTCATCAACCTGACATATGACACTGTGTTCATCTGAAAATTCTGCGAGTTTCTGGAAATGATTACGCAAATTAGAAATTTGTTGATCACGTAACTTGCCAATATTTGCCAATCCTCTTCCTCCTTCACACCCGGGCAATGTTGTACGTTCGACACAACTCTTTGGATGGTGATTTTGAGCTTTTGTTAGTAGTACTCGAACTTTCGGTTGTAATTGTTCAATGTCAGTCTTGCACCAGTTAACTATACCGAAAGAGTAACTAAGCACTGAACACGCGTAGGTGTTAATACCCTGAAACAAATTTTTACTGTTAAGTTTGGTCTTCACCAGTCGTCTAACCCTTCTATAAAACTCTATTGTTAGGTCCTTTTTCATGGTGGTGTGATCAATTCGTTGAGCTTGCTTTATTCCAAGATATTTGTATGTATGGCCTTCCTCCATGGAGTCAATTGAGGTGCCATTTCCCATTTTGTAGGGCCCCTGCTGTATTATGCCTTTAACTATATTAATTATTTGGCATTTGTCTAGGCTAAATTGCATATGGATGTCACTAGAGAACCCTTCTACTATTTGAAGCATATCAAGCCATCAACTTTAAGTCGTCTATGCATAACAAATGGTTTATCTTCAATGCTTGTACGTTGTTGTGCTTGGGACTGAACCCAAAGTTAGTCGAGTTCAGTTTGTGTTAGAGCGGGTTCATGGCAAGGCAAAACCACAGCGGGCTAAGAGAGTCTCACTAGAATATACCACTTCTGATCGGGATAGAGTCGGTTTGTATCGAACAGTCGGCTTCATTCAGAAAGATTTTGGTTTGCCAAGTAGTCATGAGATGTTCTAAAAATTTAACAATACGATTATTTACTTTGTAGAGTTTCAGCACCTGAATGAGCCAATCATGTGGAACTGAATCAAATGGCTTTTTGTAGTCCACATATGCCATATGTAACGGGTGAATTGCTGTTCTCCCTGTTACATTGCTATTTTTCTAATAATTGTCGAATGTAAATTTATCTTCTATATTTTACAAATTGCTTTCCTAATTATATCGTTTGCTAAACTATGTTTTACCGGTATGAACTGATGTCTTTAGCTAAATGGGTGAACCTGTAAGTAAATATTTCAATTTCTACAGCTTACGCTAGCATGCTTTGAATTGCTAAAATATCTTATAAATATGAAGCTATTTCAGTGGGAGATATTTCGAGTACAGAGCTGTCGAACTACGTACCGCCGGCAAACAGCTTAACAGTTCGAATCGTTTTAGAATTTTTCTTTGGGTAAATCAGCAACTATTATCATATTGTTTTCGAGTAGAATTAAAGTATACTTGGTCATCGATTAATTTTCACTAAATTTTTTTGAATATTTAAACATTTTCATCATTAAAAATCACAAGTAAATAAGCTTCATTAGCTAGTTAAAAGCAAATGGAATTATCCCCACTCTCTTCTTTTACTAGAGATCCTGAAATATGCTCAGATCTCTCTCTTGCATTTTGACTTCCGAAAGGAGAGGTATGCTGCTGCCCTGGTCAGTAATTTTTTTGGTTAAAATTCAACAATAACGGTAGGAAATTATCCAATATATCGCTTTATCGTAATTTTATCGTTTGGATAATTTCAGCCGAAATTTGTAGTAATTTAAACTGAACTGCTATCTATATTCTAGGTTAAATAATATTTTTTTTCTTCTCTTTTCGTTTTTTTTATCGTAAAGATCAGTTGCCGAATAGTAATTTTTAATTATTGTTGTGTTGCTTGTAAACTTACTTCCAGGTGTACCTGGGCTACTGTAGTGACCTTCTAAACTTCCCAAAAAGGGATAGTTTCATTGAAAATTTCTCATAATTATATGCCACGTGGCCATCTTTTTTTGTTTCTTGCCTGGCCTGCTTATTGCTTAATGGCTTAACTAGCCCAACTTTTTACGTCTTGTATAAGAATTATACTGCCTTTATTTTGAACTTTTAGGAGAAGAACCCATACAAGACGGGAGCATTCCTGTGGAAGTGATAAAGCCAAATCAGGGGTAAGTGATTTACATTTTTTTCTATTTGCTAACTTGATTCAAAGGGTGCAACATATACGTGAGTATATGTGTAAATGGCATCAATTGTTTTCGTAACTAAATCACTTACGTGCTGCTTTGCTGTTTTTCTATAAGTTTTTGTATCCACCATTTTGAATTGAAAATTTAAATACACGGTTTTTTATTGCTTCCATTGGAAGGTTCGTCTTGAAGGGTAAGACAAGGTCAGATAATTATTTTAAAGTTGCTGCTTATCGCTTATTTACCTAGAGTCGTATAAAAGAATAGATAGTATATATTTAATTTTTGTATCGCTTGTTGAATTTATTTGTTATTATGTATTTAATTTCTCTGTTTTGAAGTTAGTTTGAAAGAACCACTAATTCATCTGAGATTCCTTATTGTATACATATTTAGCTGATCAGTTAAAGTTAAATATTGTGTAATTTCTTTTCATGTTCCTTAAAGTATCAAGTTTATAGATATTCAATTAGTTTGGTTATATTTTATATTTTCTTTGTAAATGCTTAATTGTAAATACCGCTGATTTTCCTGTACACACCGTTCAAGTTGATTAAATTTATTTTTGTAATTGTAATGACACAGAGATTACCTCATTCAAAAATTGAGGAGTTAAGGAAATAGGGTAACTGACACCAAGATCAGATAAGCTGGTAATTCGATTCAACTCTGGTGAAATACATGCGGACAGACCACTGATTGCTTTTAAATCATTTCATGTTCGACTGGCACCGGCTCTGGAAGCTGTTTCCAAGTCCAGCGAAGGGGGCACGCAGCCTCAAGACATTCAGCGGGTCTACCATTGGTTCCATCGGGAGGGCTAGTCCACACTAAGACACCCTACCATCCAAGCACTCTTACGACCCAGTAACCCGACCAACACGAAGCCATCTGTCTCTAATCCCATATACATCAGAGGGTGGGAACCATTGTGCCGAGTGGGTCTACTATTGGTCCCAATTGAACGGCTCATCCACACCAGGCCGACCAAATAACCGATTACCGCTGATAGCAACCAGGCCAAATCAGAAGCCCGTCGACCATACTCCCATAAATATTAGATCTCTGTAAGTAATTACATTGAGCACATTTTGAAAGTACTTGTTCATTTCTTTCCTCCCCTTCAGGGAACCATTGTATATATTTTTTCTACCCTTTCAGGGAACCATTGTTTTTTATAAGTATTGAAATAAACTTGTATTGAATTTAGTATCTTGTCTCTTTGTGTTCTCCCAGCCTGGCGCCCTAAAAGTGAGTGTTCAAGCTAATAACATAGTACCCTGCCACCTCCCGTGGTATGTACGCTTCAAAATTGGCGCTACCATCGTGGGGCTTCCGATTATCGTGTCAAAATTGGCGCTAGCAACATAGGAGTCTCGATTTTGTTAAAGAAATTGTATAATAGAGTTTGAAATTTCCCTTGAGCACTCATCTTATAAATTTGGCTGGAACAAGGCACAGGGATAACAATTAGTGGGTCAAATTTATCACATAATTTTTATCTTTAATATCTATGCAAGAGATTATTAGTTAATTACCGTTACCTTATTCCAATATACTTATCTTTACCGTTATCGTATATCTATCGGGGAAATATTTAGATTCAGTTATTGTTGCACCCTATATATCTTTATATCTTTTGATAGATTCGGAATTATCTTATCGTATCGTATCTTATCGCTTCCGTTTCGTCAATAATTAAGTACCGTTAGGGCAAGTAACCCTCTGAATTTTTTTTCTCTCACAACTACTCTCTTTATCTCTTTTAGTTTATCGTATCTTGTCTATCTTTATCTTTTATCTGTCTCTCTCATAATGGAACCCAACCATCTTAGGGTAAAAGAACTCGATTACGAGTTGCAAATTCGTAAAATCAAGCCTCTTGGAGATGTTGACTCGAAGCGTAAATTGCTTCGAGGGGCCTTAAGTCAGGAAAATGCCAATCGTAGTTTCGTTCAGAGTAGTATAGGCAGTCCGTTCTCCCATGAAGAAGATGTAGTCGAAATCCGGGAAACCATCAATGACCTGAAAACCCAAATCTCGAATTTTTCCGATACCCCAGATAGTAGTCTCTATAAGAGAATTTCTACCCGTTTGACTCATCTATCTGGAAGGATCCATCGGTTGTCTGATATTTCTGAAGAAGAGGAGAGAACGAAGTCAAATTTGCAGACTGAACTTTTGATGTTAGAAGGGGATTTAGAGTTCAAACTTGTACCCTCAGCTTCAACTCCACAAAGAGCCTCTTCGGAACAAGAATTTCCTTCTAATTCACCTGTCTTTAGGTCTATCGCCCCTTATAAATGGAACCTTTATTTTACTGAGAAGAACCAGAAAGAATCCGTTCATTCTTTCCTCGAGGAGGTGGAAACATTACGAATAGCTCGCGGCGTCAGTAAAGAAGATTTGTTTGTCTCTTCCTGTGACCTTTTTAAGGGAACTGCTCTTACCTAGTACAATAGTATTAAAGACAAAGTGGCAAATTGGGACCAGCTAGTTGGAAAATTGAAGAAAGACTTCTTACCTTATTTTTACGACGAGGACCTGCAATGCGAGATAGATTCTCGCACCCAAGGAGTAAAGGAGAAAGTTACCCTCTATATAGCCTGTATGGTAGGTTTATTCAATCTCCTGTCCGTCAAACCTGTTGAGAACACCATGGTAAATAAAATTCGTCGTAACTCATCCCCTAATTTTCTTTCGCATCTTGCTTTGGTGAAAATTGATACCGTGGACCATCTATCTGACGTCTGCAGATAAATAAAAGAATTTATAACTTGGAGTAATCGCTATCGACCCCCTCCCGTTACCTCTAGTCAGTTATTAGAACCTGACTTAAGCTACTCGGTTTCCTTACCCAGTTCACCTCGAAATAAATCTTCTCAGAATTTCAGTTTTTCACCTACCTTCTCGTCATCTCGTAATATTAGTGCTGTCAATGACTCTGGGATCCGTTGCTGGAATTGTAACATGTTGGGTCATATGTATTCCGTTTGTCGACGCTCAAAACGATTGTTCTGTTTTGGTTGTGGTGCTAAGGATGTCACGAAAAGAAATTGTCAGTGTTGCTTATCTAGGATTCCAAAAAACGTACTACCGACTGGAGATGGTCATCTGGACTCCGTCGCCAGAACCTCCAACCAAAGTCCAGGAATCAGTCTTGTTCCTCCTACCGATGCCCAAGGCAAAGGCAAGGGAAAGGGAAAAGACAAGAAGCTTCCATCTTAACCACTTCAGTAAAACCATCTATCACTTCCACCCGCAAGGAATGGAATCTTTGGCTTGAAAATGTCATAATTTTGTCGTCCTTCATGTAATCTAAGCCCTCTTTTTGTTCATAAACCCCATGACAATAGGCCTTATTTATCTGTAAACATTTTTGATAGAGAAATTACTGCTTTGGTGGGTAGGGGTAGTACCTCTTCAGTGTTAGGTTGTTCAGGATTTTCCCTCTTACGAGATTTTAACTTACCCGTCCAGTATCATGACCCTTTGGTAATAACTACTGCGGATGGCCAACCTCAATACTTGTTAGGCTATGTCATGCTACCTATCTCTGTAAATAATGTCGTTAAATCCCTTAAGGTCTATGTCATTCCGTCTGTTGAGCACCCTCTTATCCTGGGAATGGATTTTCTTCAACTGTTTCATATGGAAGCTAACTTCTCGTCATTATCTTATAAGATTTCGCAAATTTCCGCCCTTAATACCGTTCCAACAGATTTAAACTTAACCAGAAGTCTACAGCCTGATTTTAAAGAACAATATTTATCTCCAAAGGGCTTCCCTAATGTTGTTTTTGATTCCCTGTCTCAGCCCATTCCGAAAACTGCCGTCCTGGGATCTTATCGAAATATCGACCTTGTTTTTTATTATTATTAGGTCCGGACCCTTGTTTCCAATTGAAATATCAGTATTTGGTAGTAATAGTAAATTGGGTTATTAACTATCTCAAAGACTTGAAACCATATCTTTCCAACCCTAACACGGAGGATGAACATTTGTCGGATTATTCGGAATAAGTTTTACCCTACCTACTCTCTTATCTCTCTATCTACCGATTATCTTCATTATCGTTATACCTTCATGTTATCTGTCTTTGATTTTGTCTTATCACACCTTTACTTTATCGTATCTCTCTTATCTCTCCTATCTTTTCATTGGTCTCTTGGGTGGGCCGACGAATACCCCAAGGCGGTGAAACCATGCGCGGACGTAAAAGCCGTCCAACTGGATTCTAATTATTGCCATAACATCTAGGTCTTCTGTAGACTAATTCCAGTCTCTCCTATCTTTCTTTTCTATGGTCTCTTGGGTGAGCCGACGAATACCCCAATCCATGATCCCAGTGGGGACGTAAAAGCCGTCCATCTGGAGCCCCAGGTTTCCCATAACATCTAGCTCTTCTACAGACTAATTCCTCTTTCTATGGTCTCTTGGGTGGGCCGACGAATACCCCAAGGCGGTTAAACCATGCGCTGGGGTAAAAGTCCCCTAACTGGCCCTTTGTAGAATATTTTTCCATCAGCTTTATGCTTTGTATACTTTGAAATTTTCGCATTTTTCCTTCTTCTTTGCCAATCTAGGATGTCATTGTTTGAATTATCACTGAAAAACTTAATTTTCCTATCGTTATATAATTATTGCCAATTTATCAATCTAATGATATTTCTTCTCTCTATTTTAATATGTTGCAGTTATCGTATTATCGAGTTGTATGCATTTGAGGCACAAGATTTTGTTGATTTAAGATGCATTTTTGGGGATCTAAATTCTCTGCGTTATCTTATGCTCATCTGGAACAATTTCTTAGATTCTAAGACCCAAGTCTCGATTTTCACTGATTGTCAATTTTATTTTATTATTTTACCAACTGGCTTAATTATTTTTTATAAAGTTTTCAGATTTTAGGGTATGTTTTGTTTCCAGAGTATCTTAGTATTTTTCTCAGTAATAGTAATGCAATATTGTTGTGGGTAAAGGGAAATTTATCTTATTATATCGTATTCATTATCGTCTGACCTTATATCGTTGTCTGCCTGAGAGATAGTGTACCGGTCTTGTAGAAGCTATTTAAGTATTTAGTGGACTCTGGGCGTTTGTGCAGTGAAGCAGAGCTGCAATTTTTGTTGTTTCGGCTGGAATCGCTAATATTGTGGAAAACTTAGACGAAGTTGCCGTTTGCCAGTCTAATGTAACAGTTTCGCTCCTACCACCAGTGTAACAACTCTATGCCCTATGCTTACTGTGCAAGGGAGATAAATGAATAAAGGCCCTGAGAGAAAAGGGGAATGCTGCCACCACCCGCAGAAAATTTGTGTTGGAGAGAAAGACTCCGGGAACCCTTCTCTGTAAATGTTAGCTGAAAATAAATAATATAAAAGGAACTTTACTGCTCCTTATCTGCCTTGACTCTCAGTCCTTGGTAGCTTCTGGTTTTCGTCACCTAGCCTCCTCTAAGAGGGTAAGTCCCCAGGCTTCTCAAATGCTGGTGGTTGTATGGGAAGAAGGAAGGAGTTAAAAGTAAACACCAAAAAAAAATGACACATGTATTGAAGAAAAACAAAATTAAATGAAAAAAATTAGAAACAATAAAATAACCTCAATATGTAACACAAAAAAAAACAAAACAAATAACCTCAATTTCTGGTGGTTAAACAATACTTAAGGACAAATGTAACTCCCCAAATTATGGTTTTTAATCAACACAAGAAAATACGAAAATAACTTTATGGGACACAATATTACTTATACCCACTAATCCTGGGAATGACAGGTACAATTAGACCCTATTTAAGCCCTATCGGTGCCTACTACAATAGGTCTTCCCTTATATCAGCAAACGTTGGTGAGCCAGTTTATCCAACGCATATATGAGTATAACCCAATAAACATATAATGTATAAAAAAAACAAATTAAGACAAAACCAAATTTAAACAAAATATCACAAGACAAGGAAACATAATTTTTGGCCGCTCGTTCCTTTTGCCGACTCAGGGAGTCAGATGAAATCTTTACCAGTTTGCAATCTAGCTGTGCGTACTCCGACGTTACTTCGTCCCTATCACGAGGTCTCTTCCCGGCCGTTTGCTGGTCTAAGAAACCTCTACCCTGGGTTCAAAATCTGAACCTACAACTCTACGGACAAACTCACAGGTTTTTGTTTGGCACTAACACTCCTCGGTTAGTAAAATGTAAAGGTACTCACCGGATGCGATTTATCCTTTAATCCCAAAAGGTTTACCTGTGAATTAAAAGAAATTAAATCTCACTAACTTTCTAGCTAGCTAAACACTAATCAAAATACACTCGCGACTTTCGCGTTTCCCGTCCCCCGACGATAAATTTAAATAACTCTATAATTTAGTTCCTAACGCCCTATTTGGACAGGTGAAACGTTCCTCTCTTAGGAGTCTGGTTTCCACCCTTTTTGATGTCCCCTAAATCCGTGGCAGCACGTACGACTCCTTTTCTTGAGTTCCGGCCCCGAACTCACTTGGAAATTCTCTGGACTTCTTCCTCGTGAAATTTAGCGCCTCCCATATGGGTACTATCTTCGCGAATAAGTTAACAACAAAACCCCCTACCTCGTGAATTTTTCATTGTTCTATTGGCGGTATCTTTCCCCATTAACCGACGTGTTCTACGCACGTGTCTTTCTTCGGAATTTTAAAATTCTAGAACAAACTTTTAATTAAGGTCGGCAAAATCAGCAATTTTTCTCTAACTGCGTGTCTACCTGGTTTTTAGCACGTACGAGAGTTCAACATTCTGCTAACCATGAATCGACAAAAAAAAACAAAACGGAAGGACATACCTAAACTATTCATTGTTTCGCAATATATGCAAGTGGTACAAAATTTTAGCGACATGTTTCATATTCTGCAATACCAGCGAAATTTTTCTATACGACGTTTTTAGTTTACTTACTTGAACAAATATTAAATAACATATCCGATAAAAGAATAAAGAATTAAAAAAATTGCATTATGAATTCCTGTAAACATCCCCGGGATGTTACACTAAGCTTAGTATTGTTTTGAGGACAGAAGATTTTTTAGCAGTGATATAGAGCTGCATGCATTTCCTTTATCTTTACTTACCGTTTATATATTACCTTTATGCCTTTATCTATATTATTTATACCCTGTGGATAAAATCCAAAATTGCTGTGATATTCCGCATATACCGCCATACATATAGATTTGTCTATCGTAATTTTCTATTTGCGTTAACTCTTACCTTCAAGTGGATTTCATAGGAGTCTGGTTTAGGTGTTGGTAAGAACTCAATTTCTATGATTTGTCGTACCCTACCATAGTGGAGTTTCTGAAATTATTTGGTGTTCTTTTCGAACAATTTGTTGTTCTCCACTACCAGTTTCCTTTGTCAAACCACTATGAGCTTATAGTAAGACCTGCATATTCTAAAATTTAGTTCTTTTATCATCGCCTTAGAATAATTTCTTACAGTGACAATTCCTGAAGGTATCGTGTAGCCTCATGAAAATAAGATTTTCTTTATCTTTTCTATATCTGTAAATATTTTCTAGTTTTCAGAAATAAATTACCGTTTATCGTCGATCAGACTCATTTCCTATTTGCTTATATAGAGTTTTATGATAATGTTTATTATTTATCGAATTACCGTTTGGATAGTTAAGGTGAGCAATACCCTATCTTTTATAGGTTTTTGTTTTCATTCATCCTCTTATAGTTGGCTGCATGGTGCAGTGTATCGTGACTTATAAAAGTCAGTTTAGTGGAGATCTCCGGATATTCGAGCAGTGGATTAGGGCTGCTATCTTTTGGTTTTTCGTCTGGAGACTCTCGTATCCTATTGGAATTGGGATAGTGCAGTACTGCAGTCCTGGATTCTGTAATGTTGTAGAGGATAGACGATTTTGAGCCGTGTGTTAGAGCTGCTAGCATCACCTTCACTATGTTGACGTATTTATCGTTCTCTTTAGCGTACCTTTCACATTATCCCTTTGATTGTGAGTAAGATTTGGATATTTTTGGAGTTTCAGTGTTTTGATGTTCCCAGTATAGAACAATTTCTTGAATTCCAGTATCAACTTCCTATCTATGGCGTGTTAGGGGTATCCTGTCTCTAAATAGTCAACCCTTGAATTCAATGTCGAGTCTCGTTTAGATGTAAATAAGAAGAATTGTATTGTCTCGTGTATCTTTTCAGGGATTTCTACATTTTCTATGTAGAGTAAATCCTATTATTTAGTTGCCATACCAATCCTGTCATATCTTTATCGTTATTATGGATTTAGCCTACTCGTAATTATTAGGCTTTATCTATTTTTAGGCATCGATGTACTTTCGCAGTAATTACGATTTTTAGGAAAGTATGCCTTACCTCATTTATCGTCCCTGTTGAATAGGGAGCCCTTATTCAGGTGTACTTTTGATGCCTAAGTGTTCGCTATGTTGTGGATAATGCATTTACTTTACCGTTTGTACCTTATGAATTATCTCGTTTGCTTTCCACAATCATGTAACACAATTCTCTGAATGGCAACAATTCATTATTGTATTAAATCATTACCTTATCAATTTATCTGCATTTGACTTGCATTGTAAATATTACCGTGTTTTGCTTTTCCTTGGGTTAAACTAACTTAAGGCTTATATCTATTTTTTTCCGCTAATTGAATTGAGATCATTCCCTTGTATCATTATTATTATCACACATTTTGCAAATTTTATACCGTTAAATTTTTCCCTCTCTCTTATCTAGGGTTTACCTTTCCAAATAGTAGTACCAATATCAACATTATGGTGTGGACTTAAATTAAATAGTCAATACCGTTATTCATGTAGTTGATCTAACGTTTCATTACTCATATACAGGGACCACCTAAAGTGGGCACCCTTTTATCTTATGAACTCAATGCTTCCCTTCATAATTATTTTCGTATCTTTTATAAATATAGTTCTCCTCTTTAGCTTTTAATTGCGTTGTATCTTGATAGAATTCAGGAAGCTGATTTTGAATAGTTAAATATCTTTACTTATTTTTCGTAGGTTCTTTTATAGCTTACGAAAGGTTTTTTGTTGAGGTTTCTTTCTCAGAAATCCTTTCTTTACTCCGGGTAAGAGTGGTGTGTAACGGGTGAATTGCCATTACATTGCTATTTTTCTAATAATTGTCGAATGTAAATTTATCTTCTATATTTTACAAATTGCTTTCCTAATTATATCGTTTGCTAAACTATGTTTTAGCTGTATGAACTGATGTCTTTAGCTAAATGGGTGAACATATAAGTAAATATTTCAATTTCTACCGCTTACGCTAGCATGCTTTGAATTGCTAAATTATCTTAGAAATATGAAGCTATTTCAGCTTGACAGTTCGAATCGTTTTAGAATTTTTCTTTGGGTAAAACAGCAAGTATTTTCATATTGTTTTCGAGTAGAATTAATGTATACCGGTCTTGGTCATAGATTAATTTTCATTAAAATTTTTTGAATATTTAAACATTTTCATCATTAGAAAATCACAAGTAAATAAGCTTCATTAGTTAGTTAAAAGCAAATGGAATTATCCCCACTCTCTTCTTTTACTAGAGATCGTGAAATATGCTCAGATCTCTCTCTTGCATTTTGACTTCCGAAAGGAGAGGTGTGCTGCTGCCCTGGTCAGTAATTTTTTTGGTTAAAATTCAACAATAACGGTAGGAAATTATCCAATATATCGCTTTATCGTAATTTTATCGTTTGGATAATTTCTGCCAAAATTTGTAGTAATTTAAACTGAACTGCTATCTATATTCTAGGTTAAATTTTTTTTTCTCTTTTCGTTTTTTTTATAGTAAAGATCAATTGCCGAATAGTAATTTTTAATTATTGTTGTGTTGCTTGTAAACTTACTTCCAGGTGTACCTGGGCTACTGTAGTGACCTTCTAAACTTCCCAAAACGGGATAGTTTCATTGAAAATTTCTCATAATTATATGCCACGTGGCCATCTTTTTTTGTTTCTTGCCTGGCCTGCTTATTGCTTAATGGCTTAACTAGCCCAACTTTTTACGTCTTGCATAAGAATTATACTGCCTTTATTTTGAACTTTTAGGAGAAGAACCCATACAAGACGGAAGCATTCCTGTGGAAGTGATAAAGCCATTATAAGGATAAAAATTACCGTACAATAGTGGAGCTGATTTTCTCCTGATCATTAATAGACCAACATCTCTAAAGAGTGTAGCTGGAAAGGAGAAAAGCCAAATCAGGGGTAAGTGATTTACATTTTTTTTCTATTTGCTAACTTGATTCAAAGGGTGCAACATATACGTGAGTATATGTGTAAATGGCACCAATTGTTTTCGTAACTAAATCACTTACCTGCTGCTTTGCTGTTTTTCTATAAGTTTTTGTATCCACTATTTTGAATTGAAAATTTAAATACACGGTTTTTTATTGCTTCCATTGGAAGGTTCGTCTTGAAGGGTAAGTTGCTGCTTATCGCTTATTTACCTAGAGTCGTATAAAAGTATAGATAGTATATATTTAATTTTTGTATCGCTTATTGAATTTGGTTGAACCAGAAATTACCAGACCAGGTGTTCACAGTACAGCCTTATTTGTTATTCTGTATTTAATTTCTCTGTTTTGAAGTTAATTTGAAAGAACCACTAATTCATCTGAGATTCCTTATTGTATACATATTTAGATGATCAGTTAAAGTTAAATATTGTGTAATTTCTTTTCATGTTCCTTAAATTATCAAGTTTAGATATTCAATTAGTTTGGTTATATTTTGTATTTTCTTTGTAAATGCTTAATTGTAAATACCGCTGATTTTCCTGTACATACCGTTCAAGTTAATTAATATATTTTTGTAATTGTAATGACACAGAGATTACCTCATTCATAAATTGAGGAGTTAAGGAAATAGGGTAACTGACACCAAGATCAGATAAGCTGGTAATTCGGTTCAACTCTGGTGAAATACATGCGGACAGACCACTGATTGCTTTTAAATCATTTCATGTTCCACTGGCACCGGCTCTGGAAGCTGTTTTCAAGTCCAGCGAAGGGGGCACGCAGCCTCAAGACATTCAGCGGGTCTACCATTGGTTCCATCGGGAGGGCTAGTCCACACTAAGACAGCCTACCATCCAAGCACGCTTACGACCCAGTAACCCGACCAACACGAAGCCATCTGTCTATAATCCCATATACATCAGAGGGTGGGAACCATTGTGCCGAGTGGGTCTACTATTGGTCCCAATTGAACGGCTCATCCACACCAGGCCGACCAAATAACCGATTACCGCTGATAGTCAGCAACCAGGCCAAATCAGAAGCCCTTCGATCATACTCCTATAAATATCAGATCTCTGTAAGTAATTACATTGAGCACATTTTGAAAGTACTTGTTCATTTATTTCCTCCCCTTCAGGGAACCATTGTATAATTTTTTTCTACCCCTTTAGGGAACCATTGTTTTTTATAAGTATTGAAATAAAATTGTATTGAATTTAGTATCTTGTCTCTTTGTGTTCTCCCAGCCTGGCGCCCTAAAAGTGAGTGTTCAAGCTAAAAACATAGTACCCACACCCTCCCGGAAAATATACTGAACAGCTCATAGGCACTGTATCGCCCCTGGCTCTTCAAGCCAGAGGGATCAAAAGCAAGCCGATACACTAGTATCACGTTTCACAGGTGTATCACCCCTTAGTCGTTTGGCGTGGGCTTGATTGCAGACAACGGAATTAATTATTAGTTGTTCTTTGCACCCCATCGAGTTTTTCGCCCGTCCCTTTTGTTGTACTGTAATTATGTTGTTCAGCTCACAATGTCTGAAAAGGCGATGATTAATGCACGACGTTATAAGTTTGTATAAGGTTGGGAGGCAAGTGATAGGTCGATACTTAGCTTATCCTTTGGTAATAGGTATGTAGCACTATGCGAAAGGAAACTAGGCATCTTGTGTGGATGGATAATTATGTCATTAATAAGTTCTGTTAATTTCTCGTGGGTGGCGTAGAGTTTCTTTATCCAGTAATTCTGCCCACCATCTGGTCCTGGAGCTTTCCAGTAATGGAGGTGTTTCATTATAATGGTCGTGTCTTCCGTTGTAAATGTTTGGTATTGCATGTTATCACAATTCTGAAATGCAGCCTCCTCCTCATTAATCCAGCTTGCTCTGGAGTTATGGGAAACTGTTGTGTTTTCCAGAACTGCTCGATGGACGTTTTACTAGGACTAGCTGTCCCAGTGGTCGAAATTCGACCAAGTGTGTCAATATCTCTGGCAGGTTAAGTAACATGAAAATTTTATCGTGACATTCTATACTAGGACTTTAGGGAGAACAGAAATTACACAGAACGGATCCAGATTCGGAACCTCTGTGTGATAGTTTCCTCGAAAATCCTAGATGTCCGTCTTACATCTCGCTTCTACAAATAAGTAACGAAATTTAAGTTTTTTTCAGATATAATTCATAGAACTTTATTTGTGTTCAAATTCGTAGTTCTTAATTTAATATGACAATTCAACCGCTAATGGGTTACCCTACATATGTATTTTTTCTAACCCCCCTGTATAGCTATAATTGCACTCAATTCTCTAACATTTATTAAAATCCTCATTATAATAATTCCATCTCATTATATATTTCCCCCACCCTGTATATGCAACTGTTCTTGGACCACGCATAATATTTTTTAACATTTTTGAACCACCGGGTAAACATATTCTGTATATGCCACTGCCTATGACCCACCATATTTACTCTTTTTGTTTATGAATTTTTTAATTATCTTCTGTAACTATAATTCTACTCCAACCTATATTTCAATCATCATATATATGGAACTCTTCGTGGTCTACTCTATAAATCATTTCCTTTTCTAACATTTTTTATCACCATCCTGTATATCTATAATTCCTCTCAAGCTATATTTCATCTTAACTATATATACAACTGCTTATGGGTTACGAAATGTTGCATTTCCATTTCCGCCACCCTGTATATGCATCTATGTACATTTTTTGCACCACCCTGTATAACAATAATTCTACTGCACCTTCTATTCCAAGAACCCTGTAAATTCAACCGCTAATGGGCTTCCCTATATAATTATTTTTATTAGTTATAATTGCACTCTACTCTATATTTTAAATACCCTATATATACAACTGTCAGTAGCTACTAAACAAAACAAAAATGAAGAAAATCGGTTGAGAAACAGAGGAGAAAATGGTACCTAATCGTTTTGTCTTTGCCTATTTATATATAGATAACTAGGAGTTTCATTATTATTGATGTGCTAACGTGGTCCCAGGAAACTTTTCATGTTTTAGTTGAAGATGGCATGAGGGGCTTACCATGAGATCGCATGACTAGATGTGACAAGTCTGGTGAAGAATCATCAATAACCAGAAGAATTGCCAATAACCAGTAGGTGACATTAATAATATCTGTGACACTTTGATTTTTATTAGGTGACATTAATGTGGCACTTTTATTTTTATTATGTTAATATCTGTGACACTTTTATTTTTATTATGTGAAACTTTTGATTTGTCAAGACAAGTGTCGTCAAAATTTGTTATATTGAGACATTTGGTGACAAACTTTAACAATTGGAGACAAGTGTCAGCTAAATGTAACTCTTGATGCGAGTAACACGCAGATCACGCGTGATGTGCATGATATTTAAACACTCAGTTCTCTCATGATGTGAGTGGTTTTGATTTTTGATTATTAGGTTTTACACAAGGAAAAATAAGAAATGTGTGTAATATTTAATTTTTGGTTTATTATCTATACTATATACATTTATCTATACTATATACATTATTCTACCATTTTTGACTCTCCTCGAACTCACCCCAGTCGTTTGTGGGGTTAACTGCTTGAATTGGAGAGATGTTGCAAACATATTCCATTGGTGGTGGTGGTGGCGGTGGAGTGGTGTATGTTGCTACCGCAAATCCCCGGTTCCTTTTTTTCTCCGGTTCGTTTGTTTGACCTGATGTTGATGCAGTTACAAGTATTTAGTTATGCAATACTTCGACTTTCCTTTTTCGAGGTAGAGGTTGGTTTGTTGGTAGTGGTGGTAGTGGAATTTGCTCTTCTTCTTCTTCATCTTGCGAAAAATTTATTCGTAATTTTTCCAAGCCACTACATAGCAATTTAAATTCTTCATCGTTATCAGCGAAGACCCTCATGTAGTTTACAGGGAGTTGCCGTAATTTTTTATCTACCGTCTCCTTCTTGGGACAGTACGACAGAGATAGGTATATTTTGTCTCCATTTACGCTAATACCAGTTCGCCCAAATGTAAAGTATAACAGTTTAAATTTTAAAATTATTATTACTTAATATCCATAAAAATTAGAATATAGTAATATGAATACTTACATGAATAAATTTTTCAAAAATACTACCAATAAATTGGTAGATAAAATTTCTTTGTTATTCGATTCGATGATGAATGTTGTTGGTACGTTCATGTTTGCAGATCTTGAAAAACGAATGAATGAATATTAAGTAAATATTGCTTTTATAGCTATTAGAATTAAAATAATAATGAAGTTATACATAATTAATCACATAATTTCTAACCAAAGTTTAATAAAAATTTACACAAGTAATATTTATCTAATAAGATTAATTGAGTTGTTTACTTAAACTACTTTAACATGAATAATAAGCTTGGGCTAATTAAAGTAATGGAAATATTACATTACATTGATAAATGATAAGTGCTGCAAGTTTATAATAAAAAAATGTATACATGCAATCTAACATGAATAACAAGGATGTTTTTAATGAGTTAAAAGCTTGAGATAATTAAATTAATGGAAATATTACATTACATTGATAAATGACAAGTGTTGTAAGTTTATAATAAAAATGTATACATACAATCTAGCATGAATAACAAGGATGTTTATAATTAGTTAATTAGACTATTAGAAATTTACGATTTGCGTCATATGATAAAAGAATGTATACATGCAATTTAACATGAATAACAAGAATGTTTTTAATTGAAGTATTAGAAATTTATGATTTGCGTCAGACGATATAGAATGATAAATATTTTAATCAATTTTAACACATTTAACGTTTATACTTCATAGCAATCAGTTGTATTCCGCTATTAAAATAAAATATGAGTACCTCTAGTGAAATAAATACATTAGTTGAAGGTGTTGTGTCAAAAATTCAACAAGTGGGTAAGTTATTTAAAACTAAAGATGATTATTGTAAATGGGTAAAATATTTAAATTCTACTATTTTGATTTTAAAAAAATATTTTAAACGTAATATATCTGTATTAGATAGAAAACACTTTTTAAACTTAGAATCAAACTTATCACTATTAAAATATTTCAAACAAAAATTTTCATATCAAAAAAGAAAGAATTTTAAAAACAGTAAGAAACAAAATTTAATTTGGCAAGATTTAGAATCGTGTTTTAATAATCGTGTGAGAACTGGGGCAATCATTAATTTGGGTATAAGGGATCCCTTAGAATTTTTCAATAAAGCTCGTAGGTCTTTTATAAGTAAAGTAAAAACCGAACTTCAAAATTCACTATTGAAAGTAAATCTTACACTATTAGCTAATTTTGTTAAACCCCAATCTGGTGAAACAGATATTAAGAATTTCCAAACAAAAAATAGAATAATTGATTTTAATACAAATTTGAAATTATTTTATGATGATCATATTAAAAGTTCAATTTTAACAAAATTAGAGGAATTTCAAGAAAGAGACTCAGGTTGGAGTCTTTATGAAATTCTCCAGTTAAAAGTAAATTTTAATAATTATACTCCAATAAATGTGGGTGTTTCAACTTATATTGAAATACCTAAATTTTTACAAAATACTGGGGCAATTCTTAATATTCAAAATAATGAAGAATACTGTTTTCTATGGTCTATTACAGCAGCTCTTCATCCTCATCCAAATTCAAAACACCCCTGTAGAACATCATCTTACCCCCATTTAAGTAGCATTCTTAAATATGATGGTATCAAGTTTCCAATTTCACTAAAAGATATTTCTAAATTTGAGAAAATGAATAATTTATCTATAAATGTATTTACTCTAGAAAAAAAGATGTTACCCCTGTTTGTTTAAGTAAAATTGAATCTTTGAGAACCATAAATTTTCTAATGCTTCCATTAAATTATAATGATGGTGATGATGATGACATAGAAATGAATTTGAGTGAGAGGATAAATTCTCATCAGAATTATTATCATTTCGCATTAATAAAAGATTTATCCCGATTGCTTAATAGACAAAGCAATGATTTAAACCATAAAAAATATTATTGCCATAGAAGTTTGAATCATTTTTATTCTCAGGAAAGTTTACATAAACATATGATAACTTGTAGACATATGAATAAGAATAAAATTATAACTCCAACTGAACAGGAAAAATTTGTTTCATTTTCTGATTTTAAAAATAAAGAGAAAGTTCCCTTTGTAATATATGCAGATTTAGAATGTATACTAGAGAAGGTTAATGAATCTAATTGTAGTAGTAGTATTATTAAATATCAAAAACATGTTCCATGTAGTATTGCTTATTACTTAGTTTGTAGTTTTGATAACTCTCTTTCCAAATTTGAATTATATACAGGAAAAGGCTGCATTAATTGGTTTGTTAAACGTCTACAACAAATTGCAATGAATTTAAATCCCATATTCCAAAATATAATTCCAATGATTCCATTAACGAGTTCGCAATTAAATGATTTCTCATTAGCTCAAATTTGTCATATTTGTGGAGGAAATTTTACTGAAACTGATATAAAGGTTAAAGATCACTGTCATTTTTCTGGAAACTATAGAGAGGCTCCTCATTCTTCCTGCAATTTGAATTATAAAGACGATTTTATGATTCCTGTAGTTTTTCATAATTTATCCGGTTATGATAGTCATTTTATTATTAGAGCATTAGCAAAAGATATACCTGGTGCCATAGATTTACTTCCAGTTAATAAGGAAAAATACATATCATTTACTAAATATATTTCTAACACAAATTTAAAGTTTAGATTTTTAGATTCCTTCCGTTTTATGGCTAGTAGTTTAGATAAATTAGGATCCTATTTAGAAGATTCAGAAAAAGTAATTATTAGAAGTTTTTGTAAAACTGATGAGGAATTTAAATTTTTATCTAAGAAAGGTATCTTTTCTTATGATTATTTAGACAACTGGGATAAATTAACAGATTCTAAATTACCATCAATTAAAGATTTTTTTAGTTCTCTTAAAAATTGCAATGTTGGAAAAAGTGATTATGAACATGCACGTAAAGTTTGGAATACTTTTAAAATACAAAATTTACGTGAATACATGGAGTTATATTTGAAAACTGATGTTCTATTGCTTGCTGATGTTTTTGAAAATTTTAGAAAAGTTTGTTTAAAAACTTATAATTTAGAATGTTTGAAATATTATACAGCTCCAGGCTTAGCTTATGCTAGTTGTTTAAAGATTTCTAACGTTACATTAGAATTACTTACAGATATAGATCAAATTATGTTTATAGAAAGGGGAATTCGAGGTGGAGTTTCACAATGTAGTAATAGGTATGGAAAGGCAAATAATAAATATATGGGGAATGAATATGATTCAAATCAACCTACCTCATTTTTTTGATGTTAATAATTTATATGGGACTGCAATGTGTGAATGTTTACCTGTTGGAGATTTTAAATGGATTGAAAATGTCGACTATTATAAAGAAGATATAGTTAATAACCCAGATAATTCTGATATAGGATATATTCTTGAGGTTGATTTAGAATACCCTTCAGAGCTACATCATCTTCATAAAGATTTTCCTCTATGCCCCGAAAGTATGAAACCACCAATGTCATCATCAAAACACCCCAAATTATTAACAACACTTTTTGATAAAAAAATTATGTTATTCATTATAGAAATTTAAAACAGGCATTAAGTTTAGGTTTAAAACTTACAAAGGTTCATAGAATTTTAAAATTTAAGCAATCTGCTTGGTTGAAATCGTATATTGAATTAAATACAAATTTAAGGAAACAAAGTAAAAATGATTATGAAAAAAATTTTTATAAACTAATGAATAACGCTGTTTTTGGTAAGACTATGGAAAACGTCCGGAAATATAAGGATGTTAAATTAGTTACAAAATGGGATGGTAGATATGGTGTAAAAAATTATATATCAAAACCAAATTTCCATAGTTTAACCATTTTTGATGATGATATGGTAATAATTGAGATGAAAAGAATGAATGTTAAATTTAATAAACCCATTTATGTTGGATTCAGTATTTTAGAAATTTCGAAAACAATTTTATATGATTTTCATTATAATTATATAAAAGTTAAATTTGGAGATAGAGCAAAATTATTATATACAGATACAGATTCATTAATTTATCACATTTTTGTAGATGATATTTATGAGCATATTAAGGAAGATAACCATAAATTTGATACTTCAGATTATTCTATAAATAATGAATATAACATACCTCAATTAAATAAAAAAGTTTTAGGGCTTATGAAAGATGAAGATAATGGTAGAATTATGATTGAATTTATTGGGTTAAAATCAAAAATGTATACCATAAAACTTTTTTATACAAGGGGAGAAAGGGAAGCTGAAAAAATGAAATTGAAAAATCTTTATGAGTGTGATGTAGAGGCTAGCTTAAATAATTTAGGTATTATTAAAAAAGATAAAGGAATAACAGAGGCATCTTTGAAAAGAATAACATTTGAAGATTACTTTCAATGTTTGTTTAATAAAACTAATTTCAATGTAAATGAGAAATTTATTAAAAGTAAAAAACATGAAGTGTATTCTATTAATCAAAGAAAAGTTGCTTTAACTCCATTCGATGATAAAAGAATTGTAAATTATATCTCTACAGATACATTACCTTGGGGTTTTAAGAATGTTTAAATAAGGGGGTTTTAAAATAATAATCATCTCAAGTTTTTCTTAATATTCACTATAATGAAGGGCATAACACCAAAACGTTGAAATACGTTAAACTGGACCCGAAAGCTTTCACCCCAACAAGAGCTTCCAATAAATCGGCTGGCTTCGATTTAAAAAGCTTGGAAGAGTGCAATATACCGCCCCAAAGTAAAGCTCTAATTAAAACTGGGATAAAAATAGAGCTACCTGAGGGGTGCTATGGAAGAATAGCCCCAAGATCAGGATTAGCCCTGCATAATTTTATTGATGTCGGGGGTAAGTTTTACTAAAATAAATTAATTAAATAATATTGATTCACTTTTCAACAGCTGGGGTTGTGGATGAGGATTATCGAGGGGAAGTGAAAGTTCTTTTATTCAATCATGGGTGCCAGAACTTCATCGTAAAACCAGGCACAGTTAATTTGTGAAAAAATTTACTATCCTGAGTTGGAGGAAGTTGAGGTATGTATACGGATATGTATATAAATTTTTATTTCAATATACATTTTTATTTCAGCATTTATCATCTGATACTCAACGGGGAGAAGGAGGTTTCGGATCGTCTGGAAGGTGAAGTTTAAAACAAAAATTTTAAAATATTCATATATATTAATTTATTAATATATACATTAAAATTATCCATATGTTTTATTTCTATTACAATAGACACACCAATAAGCTAAATAATGAGCATTTTCTAATGCACAACTAAGTTCATTATTAAATAAATGTTTCTTAAAATGATTAGATTTCATGAAAAATTTTAAGGTTTCAATTGTTGGGCAGTCCTCCTCAGATAAATCTACAATTTTGTTTGAAATTAATTTCTGTAACCACAGTTTTTTTAGAGATCCTTTAACAACCACCACTACATCTAATGGTATAGAATTCTTCAAAAATTCGGATATCTGCTCATACTCCAAATCATCATAATTCTTCCATTCTAATCCATGTAAATTTCTTGTTAACCACTTAAAATGCTGCTGTACTGTTTCACTGAAATGTTTCTGTGGATTCGATATTTTTATGAAACTTTGAGTGTGTCATAAATTATCTGTATTAACAATCGCCATTTCTTTACAGATGAAATTATTTTCACCATACTGAAAACCTTGCACATCAACTATAAACATTTTGTAGTATGTCTTTTCACTTTAACGTGTGTTTAATAACTGACACTATTAAAGGATATCAGTTTTATTTATCCAACTGTTATGTTTGTTTTCAAAACCTAACCATTTGACAAACACTTTATCCCCCCTTCTTTTTAATATTTTTTCCACTAAAAATGCATTAGGATATTTGACCTTCTGTAGTTGTTGTTCATAAAAACCACCAAGAATGTTATGATTATTTTCATCTTGTAATAAATAGGTTGTAGGGTTCGTAAGCTGAACTTTTTTTATTGAAAATATTTCTGTTGAATAGTTAGGAAGATATTTTTTATCAAAAACTCCCCTCTTTTTCGATATACGTACGTAATCACCTACTTTAAATTTTCTCTTTAGATGGGAAATTTTTATGTTATTATATGCAGTGTTTAATAGATCTTTTTCAACTTTCTTTGTAATCTGTATTGGAGCCATTCCAATAGTTCGATGTTTTTTGTTTTTATACTTGATAACAATTTTTGATAAAAGGTGTAACCACTTGTAATTTCCTTGTAAACTAAATTCTTTCCACATCATATTTTTTAGAGTTCTATTTACTCTTTCAACTATTGCAGCTTTCTTTTCACTATATACATTGTAATGATTTATTTTATATTTCAACATAAGCTTCTTGAAATAATTATTAAAAAATTCAGCACCAGCATCAGTTTGTAAATTTTTAGGTATTTTCTGTTTGAAGACTTGCTCCATGACTTTGCTAACTTCTAAACCTGTCTTAGATTTTAGTGGGAAAGCCCAAACAAATTTTGAGAAACAATTTATTACTACTAGGATATATTTATAACCTTTGTTTTCTTTTGCATATGGAATCATTTCTACTAAATCAGCTTGAAAGAGATCATTTAGAGATTTAATAATCACCCTACGTCTTTTAAAATTAATTCTTGCTGGTTTATGTATTTCTTCTACAATTTGCCGTTTAACATCATTCATTTTTCTTAAACAATAATTTGAGCTTCTCTCAGTTCCTCTATTATTGATGTTATTTCGTTTGTATGACCTGTATACCCCGCAGTTTGAGAAGCGAGAAGTAATCGCAATCTATCAACGAGTTTGTTTGGATCATCCCAGTGAATGTAATCGATTTTATTATTATTCGCCAACATAGAAATTCCTTTCCCTGCCACCATAGGAGCAATAATTTTTTTATATTTTTTCATTTTACTACCATCTATTTGCTTATTTGGTTTATAGTAACGTCTATGAGCATTAGTTTTTGCAACAATTTGTTTATAATTATCCTCATCTTCTTTAGAGTATTGTTTCGGTTGTTTTTTAAACAATAGTTCATATAACCCTATACTACCTCGATATCGTTTCTTCTTAACAATAATATCAGATCCATCAATATCTAATCTTGAGTCACCAATCATTAGTTTCTCAGTATTAGTATCTAATCTGACACCATACTTAAGATCAAATTCCTTATTGTCATCATCATAATACATGTCATTCATATATTTTCTTGGTAGAGGATCATACTGGTCTAAATAGTCAACATAGGATTTTTCAGCAATATCAGTGAAGCGTCCAGGTGTTGTAGGAGAATTTAATGATCCTATCTCATCATCAGATGTGATTTCTTGAAGAATTGTCATTTTATTTTCACTCGGATCTTTATTTTCATCTTGCAATTATCGTAACTGACCTGTAGGTGTGGATAAACTCGTTGACAGTTTGCGAGGAATCTTTGGTGTTTCCTGATATAATGATTCAGCTTGATGTGAAAATGTTGATGAATACAGATCATCGTTAAAGATATATCTTTTTCCTCATCAATATGACTAGGATCCTCAGTTTAAAAAAAAGTTTTCTCTTCTTCCATTTTACTAGCTCCATCCATTTTATGTTCCTTGTGACTTAGTTTACTTTCAATGTCCTTTAGATGTTTTGTTATGGGGGAAAATAACTTTTCCTTAACAATTTCTCCATGTTTGAAAAGCTGTAATTTTTCTTTTACAATTCTACGTTTCTGTACAAGACGTTTTTTTAGCTCCTTCTCTGATAGATTCATTTTGATCCGCTTTCTATCTGTTTTCAATCCGCTTTCTATCTGTTTTCAATCCGCTTTCGATCCGCTTTTATCTGCTATTATCCGCTATTGATTTAATTCAATCAGTTTCTGATATCTCTTACACTTATGATGTTAATTATTATACTGAAATTCATTATCTTATTCAAAACATATATAGAGATCAAAACCTCTTCTGTGACGTCCACCATTGATGTTATTGTCTTTAGAGATACATAAAAATCCATATGGTCTATACCAACACATGGCACATAAGCTTTTCAACTGTTCAAACGACATGTCACTACCAATATGATCATTATAAACATGTTTCAAATTTAAATCATCTTGTTTGAAAAGAACTAAAAAATTTGCATTATCTCGAATGAGATGTTTTGGAACCTTCGCATACGTCTGAGACAGATAAAACGAGTCCACTAGACTGTGTCTTCCCATAGAGAAATATTGACGAATAACATCTTGATTGTTACAAGCCACATCATCAAATATAAAGATTGAATTTTTTTTGCTTCTGAAGGATGTAGAATATTTTCGCTAGCATTGAACGGGTAATAACCGATGCCTTGTATTGGCTTTAGTAACTTCTCCAAATAAATATATTTAGGTTGATATAAGGACTTTGAATAAACATAAACATTCTCAAATCTCAGTCCATTCAAGTGTTCAATTAGATTAACCATAACATTGGTTTTACCGCAATTGCTTGGTCCCACCAGAATACACCTCACAGTTGACGGAAACAATGTGCCATGCTTTTTATTATTATCAGAAATACTATTAAAATTATCATTTTCAATAGCTAAAGAAGTTTTTTGTTTTACCACCCTCATTCTTTGGCACATTACTATAAAATGAGATAAATATTCATAAATAAATAATATATGTTAGTTTTAAGTTGATAGTTAATGAAATAACATCATGAAGTTATATTCAGGTCAAGGTTTATTAAATTCAGCTATAAATAATTTACCATTTGAACTGCATATACCAGGTTATAATTATTGTGGACCTGGAACAAAATTTAAACAACGTCTGTTGCAAGGAAGTCTACCAACAAATCTGCTAGATGCTAGCTGTTTAAAACATGATAAATTCTATGAAAAAGAAAGTGATACAAAATTACGTCATAAGGCAGATAAAATATTAGCAGAAGAAGCTCTTCAGAGATTTCATTCAAAAGACTCATCTATAGGTGAACGTATAGCAGCACTTGGGGTTGCAGGAGCAATGAAAGCAAAAGTAAAATTAGGTATGGGTTTGAAAAGACCTAATAACAAACAAACAATTCGAAAATGTCTTAAGCTTATGGGGAAAACTAAAACTATGAGTGAAGGTATACTCAAGAATATACAGGATAGCATAAACTTAATGAATGGTAGTAATATGGAAGTTACCAAACCTAAACCTACATCTAGAATAAAAAATGATAAGACTAGAAAGCCCTCACGACTACCACGATCTCAAACGATGAGAAATAAACTGAATGAACTATCGAAACCGCCACTAAATGGTAATGATGACTTTGATATGGAAGTTGAATTTAATATGAAACGCAAAAGAGAAATAAATGATGATGATCTTTATGAAAAACACTTAGCACCTCCTAGGAAAAGGGGTAAATTTCGAGTAGCTAAACGAAAACTAAAACCACAACAAAAAGATGAAGATGAAGGAAGTGCTTCTATAAAATTAAAACTTAATTTAGATGAACCTCTTGAGTTTGTTGAACATGATCGAGGTAGTAATATGGAAGTTATCAAACCTAAACCGACATCTAGAATAAAAAAGGATAAGACTAAAAAGTCCTCACGACTACCACGATCTCAAATGATGAGAAATAAACTGAATGAACTATTGAAACCACCACTAAATGGTAATGATGACATTGAAATGGAAGTTGAATATAATATGAAACGTAAAAGAGAAATAAATGAACATTTAGCACCTCCGAGGAAAAGGGGTAAATTTCGAGCAGCTAAACGAAAACTAAAACCACAACAAATAGATGAAGTTGAAGAAAGTGCTTCTAAAAAATTAAAACTTAATTTAGATGAACCTCTTGATTTTGTTGAACATGATCGAAAACGTAAACTTGATAAAAACAGTGATTCAGACAATGATAATTCACCAAATCAAAAAGCAGCAAGATTTCATTGATATAAAAATTGTTAATATTAAAATTGTATTAGTATTTGCAAAACACTCAGATAGACACATACTGTCAGCACTAGAGGAGAAGTATGGTTAAAACAAAATCAAAGTGTAAAACAAAATCAAAGTGTAAAACAAGAAGACTAAGAAAAAAAAGAGTTACAAAGTCAAAGTCATCGAGAAAAAAATTTGGGTTTATAAAATCTGTAGGACATATAAAAAAACAGGTGTTGAAACAGAAACCCACCACCTTAGGTAATGCTATAAAAATTGCCTTGAATTCTGCTAAGTCAATTAAAAAGCGTATGAAGTCAAACACTCCTCGTATCATACCTATACCAAAGACAGGAGGTTTGCTACCCCTTATTCCTATTTTTGCTGGACTCTCAGCCTTGGGGAGTATCGCTGGTGGATCGGCAGCCATAGCCAAGACGATAACAGACGCTAGAAATGCAAAACAAAAATTAGAGGAGGCGAAACGTCATAATAGAAAAATGGAATCTATAGCAATAGGTGGAAAGGGGCTTTATTTGCAACCATATAAAAAAGGTTATGGTCTTTTTTTATACCCTCCAGGAAGCTACCACAACGAGCGTTAACTCATATTGATTTAGCTAGATATGTAAAATTATGGCAAATTCCAAATTTTCGAGGTGTATTCATGAGAGATAAATTACCTAAGAAAATTTATAAAACTGAAAGAGGTATTATCAATTTAGATTCTAATACAGGTCCAGGAACTCATCGGACAGCTTACAAGAAAAATGATAGACAAATATCCTATTTTGATAGTTTTGGTAATCTTAAACCTCCATTAGAAGTTTTAAAATATTTTAATTCAACTGGACAGTGTAAAATAGTATATAATTATAATACATTTCAAAACTATAACAGTTTTAATTGTGGACACTTATGTTTATATTTTTTATCTCAATAAAAGGAACTTAGTCATATTAATTCAATTATAAATAGTAAAAAATATTTAAGTGAATATATTTAATAAAACCATATCAATAGTTTTAGTTATTTAATAACCCATGACAGATTAAGATGTCTTCATATACATTTACGTTCTCTGAACGTGCTTCTATTCTCAGTAACAAGATTTACCCACCAATTATTCTAGAAGATGATGCTACTTATGTGATGGGGTTAATTGATTTTATGACCTTTAATACCATCTCAAATATTGATGAAACCAACAACAAGTTTTATATTAACGATATGAAACTAGAATTACCGGTGGGCACCTATGAAATACAAGATATTGAAAAAACGCTTCACACTTTGCTAACTGATCTTGAAGAACAACAAAAGGAGACAGCTGTACCACCCACATTACCATCACAAGCTATACACAAAAATGTGAAACCTGTGGAAAAAGATGACAATAAGAAAAATAAAAAAATAGAAAAAACTGTTTTAATATTGAGAGCTAATCATAACACATTTAAATGTGAAATAAAATGTAACAAAGAAATAGATTTTGAGAAATCTAACACCATTGGTCCTTTATTAGGATTTAAAAATAGAAAATTAAAACCTAAAAAATGGCACTATTCAGATTATCCAATCAGTATTTCAAAAGTAAATGCTATTTGCATTGAATGCAATTTAATTCAGAATTCTTTCAACAATGATATGCCCGTCCATATTATCCATATGTTTTACCCTAATGTTCCACCTGGTTACAAAATTGTTGAAAACCCCACCAACGTTATTTATCCAATCCAATCAATACAAGATATATAAATGAGTTTATTATTAAAATAACAGATCAAAATGGAAATTTAGTTAATTTTAAAAGTGAAGTTGTTACGATAAGATTACATTTAAAACGACTTAATTAATATGGTTTTCATATACGATAATCCATCTAATTATTTAACACAACAGGAGGAACAACCTATAAAATATTCACACTCAAACTATAAAAACGTTAGTATCAAGAAACAAGTGAAACAGTTAACACCTATCAATAAACAGTTTTTAATATCATTAGGTTTTAAGGTACACACTTAAGAAGAAAAAGAAGAAAACTATAGAGAGAGGACAATTCAAAACATTCATTTGCAGAATAAAATTAAGTATAAGTGTAAGACTCAAAAAACTTTTCTGTTTGTTTTGGTGTGTGTTTAAACAAAAAAATGACGCTTAACATACTACGAGTGGCTGATAATGTGCTTGTGGATAATGCTATAACCAATTTTGAATATCATTCCTACACACCTTATGCAAATACTACATTTTTCAATAATGATGAGATAAGAATCCCTATACAAACTCAAGACGTGTACACTCTACCTTCTCAAAGTTTTTTGTACCTGGAAGGAAAACTTTTAAACTCAGACAATAAGTATAGTCCAACATTACGATTCATTAATAATGGTTTTGCATTCCTCTTTGAAGAAATTCGTTACGAACTTGGTGGAACAGTAGTAGATCGAACCAGAAACCCTGGAATCACATCAACGATTAAAACCTATCTATCATATTCAAAAAATGAAATAATTCGATGGTATAATGCAGGATGGAATCTGGAAGGTACTCCAAATATGTGTGATGCTAATGGAAATTTTGCAGTATGCATTCCTCTAAAATTACTACTTGTCTTTTGTGAGGATTTTCGTCGTCTAGTGATTTCAGCAAGTCAAAATTTAATTTTGGTACGTGCCAATACAGACACCAACGCTGCAGTTAGTTCTGTAGCTACAGAAAAACTAAAAGTTCACCTAAATAAAGTTGTTTGGAAAGTACCTCATGTGTCATTATCTGATGCCCACAAAATTCAATTTTTACAATATATAGAACGTGGAAAAGACTTGCCTATCGGCTTTCGTTCCTGGGAGTTATTAGAGTATCCACTTTTACAGCAAAGTCAAAAACATACATGGGCAGTGAAAACGACAAGCCAACTGGAAAAACCTCGTTTTGTTATTGTGGCATTCCATACTGATCGAAAAAATAATATTCACAAGACTATGTCAGAATTTGATCACTGTAACATCACAAATATAAAATTGTATTTAAATTCTGAAGTTTACCCATATGATAATTTAAATCTCAATTTTGATCAAAAGAATTTTGCAACACTTTATGAAATGTTTGCCAACTTCCAAGCGGTTTATTATAACAGAGAATTCATACAAGTTTCTATAACACCAGAAGACTTTTCCAAACTAATCACATTATTTGTAATTGACTGTAGCCGACAAATAGATACCATTAAAGGTGGAGCTGTTGATGTCAGATTAGAATTTGAAACAAGCAAAAATATACCAGAAAAAACTACTGCATATTGTCTCATTCTTCATGATCGTCTTGTAAAATATAATCCTTTAACTAATGTTGTAAGAACAATGTAAAATATGTAATAATAAAATAAAAATATTTAGAACAATAACAATAACTGTTTGTTTTAACCCATTACAATTTTTGCAACAGCGCAACTCTATTTCTAAGACTAAAAGAGGGGAGGGGAATCTTAAATAAATATCAAATAAAGTCTACTAAATTAACAGTATGAACGTATCCATTTCTTATACTTGAACAAATTGTTTTAGAAACACTGAAAGTGTACTCTTTACTATTGTAACTTTACAGTGCGCAAGAAATACAACAAGAAGTTTCACCCAAAATAAACCAAGAAGATCAAAATATAAATATTGTAGTATTGTCAACAGTGCACGTTGTGGTTATTAAACGAAGAATAAATAATAATAAAAATGTTTATAAACATTATTCTTAATTTATGTTCACTGGGTATTGTTATTGGAAATGAAGTGTTTTTCTCTGAATACTCACCACATAATGGAAGCTTATATATAAAACATGAGTTGGCAAACCAAACTTCTTTACAAATAGTTTCAGTAAACTGTTATCAAAGTATCCTGAATTTAAGCTATATTCTATAAGACAAGGAAACATAACAGAATTAAGAAATAAAACTGGTAATTTTGTAGCAGCAGTATCTGAATCACTAATTGAAAACGAGAACATGACCACGACTCTTAGCATGATGAAAAGTGAAACAGAGTATCAAGCAACCATAAAACAGTTGGAGGAAACACATATGGCTACTTTAAATGAATTAATTACTCTAAAAAATTCTCTAAATGAATCTAAAACAAATCTACTTGAAGTTCGATCAGATTTAGCCGCATGTCTTTCACTCAGTGCAGGATTTAAAGCAGATAGTGACATATGGCATCCAAGTATGCTGAACTAAGATTTAGAGTTCCCCCTGCATTACATCCTCTAATAATATTTCCACAACACATACATCTGTTGCGTTATTACAGTGGAATTATACCAGTTGTATTCAGGAATTAAATAGATGTAATAAAAGAAATGAATTAATTTAGAGAGTTTCAGTTGCAGTTCAATCGTTACAATGTACACACTCAAAGTAAATTGTCAAACGTGTAAAGAAGAATTCAAATTTATTTGGTGTTTCAATAATGATGTCAGTTTAGAATCTACACAATGTAAAAAATGTTCAAACATTTTTTAACTATTTACACCTACAATGAAGACTGAAAATATTATTACACATAAGGATTTTTTACCAATTCATATTCATCATCGCCATTAGTATGATGGTTTCTATTATTATGAACCTGATAATCAATTTAAATTCTATCAGATATATGATGAAGACAAACTCACATTACCTATATTACATTTGGAAAAGGTAGTTGGCTATCGCCTTAGAGATGGAAGACGATTCGATAAAATTGAAGAGGGTCTTGTAAAGTTGACAGATATTGAAAATTTTATTAACATATGTAAACAACAATTATAATTCATTCTTTACTAATAAAAATAAGTTAAATGATAAAAACATTTTTATTTTCTTAGTGATAAGTAGAACTTAAAACCATACTCCAGAATCATCATTAATGTCTTGGAATTCCCAATCAGATGTTATCTCTGTTGCATCACTATCTGTAACATAGTCACTATCACTATCATCCATCATCTCATTGTCACTGTCATTGTTCATTAAATCATTATCCATTATATCATTGTCATTGTCATTATCAATCATTTCATTATCGGTATCATCACTATCACTCAACATATTCACTTGGTCTCTTTCCCCTTGCAGCCACGGTAATTCTTCTTCTTCTTCTTCTTCCTCCTCAGGCTCACTAGATGTATAACCATTTTCAATTTCAACATTATTCGCTCTAGCACGTTCTAATAATTCCCATCTAACATACATATATTTTGGATGCATTTTATATTATTTATTGCTATTCTGTTCGCTATTCACCTCGCTCTTATACTAAATGTATTGATAAAATTAATTTACATTATCCCCAGTCTACACATAAGTTAAACAATAATATTAAGGTCATACACATCATGAGAGAAGTGAGTGTTTAAATATCATGCACATCACGCGTGATCTGCGTGTTACTCGCATCAAGAGTTACATTTAGCTGACACTTGTCTCCCATTGTTAAAGTTTGTCACCAAATGTCTCAATATAACAAATTTTGACGACACTTGTCTTGACAAATCAAAAGTTTCACATAATAAAAATAAAAGTGTCACAGATATTAACATAATAAAAATAAAAGTGCCACATTAATGTCACCTAATAAAAATCAAAGTGTCACAGATATTATTAATGTCACCTACTGGTTATTGGCAATTCTTCTGGTTATTGATGATTCTTCACCAGACTTGTCACATCTAGTCATGCGATCTCATGGTAACCCCCTCATGCCATCTTCAACTAAAACATGAAAAGTGTCCTGGGACCACGTTAGCTATTCTACTGTTGAGTTTTCTATAAAACCGTTTTTCTGATTTTCGGATTAGTGCGTTGTCTAGTTTCCGTTGGTTACTGGTTTGTACCTTCTCAATCGACTTGTGTAGAGGAGAGCTTTTGTCGTAGACTGTCCAGACACTGCTGTGATGAGATGTTTTCTCCATCCCACTGGGAGTGTATTCGGTTATTGTTCCTGATCCCTCGTTGGTACTCGGTCAGTCTTCCAATGTCTTTCCGAAGAAAATTAATTTTCCTTTCTAGCCTTCTTTGCCAAGGGGGTATCGAGGGGTTTGTCTAAATTGGGGAGGGTCTTGCTTTGGCCTTATTGCGACCCCAATTGTTCTGCAGATGGAAATTGCAGCACAGTAGATGATCGTGTGTAGCGACTCTAACGTATTAGCACCTAAAACATAGTTTGTCAAGATAAATTTGTTCATGGCCTGCAAGACGATACCCAGTTTCTTAGAAGATCTTAGTTTGGGAAGAGTTGGTGTATTCAATGGATCTGTTCCACTATACTCTATAAGAGCTTTTTCCATTTCTGCTTGGGTTTTCTCAAGCAGGTCATCGTTGCCTGGCTGTTCTTGTTGAAGTTTTGGAGTCTCGTCCGCTCTTTGCGCAAAAGGTGTTTCATTCTCTGGATCTGTTGTATTTCGACCAAATAATTTGCGCTCAACTTCGCTCTTTATTGTGTCCAGTTGATCAGGCGAAATAAGGTCATTTTTCAAGATGACACGATATTGATCTACGACTCTCTGTTCGGTAACTTGAAGCTCTGGGTACTCACTACAGAATTCTTGATGGAATATTTGGCGATATCCAGTCTTATCTTGGCCAAGGTTCGTAATTCTGTAAAACGTGCGCATTATAAATTAATTCAAGGCGCTAGTCCATTTCATGCGCTGTCTTTTCAGTCCCGCTTGAGTGAGCTTCTTGGGGTTCTTGGGCTGTAGCTCTTTGGACGACATGGGCCCGCCTCCTCAGCACCCTTCCACAGACGTCCCGCATGCTGTCATGTCCAGCGCCGGCTCCAAACATGCTCTGGCGATCCCCAGGCAGCAGCTCTTTTCCGAGGCATCTACTCCGTAGTTCCATTTTCATGGGTGGTGTCACCCGGGTAACTCGGAACCGGGAGGTTGTCACCTCCTAGATGAAATGATTTAATCCAGATCATCCCATGCGGATTTTGGGGAAGGGAGGAAGGCTAGGTAGCAGGTTAGTGGACAGCCCTTTAGTCGCTTCTTACGACAGGCGGTAAATACCATGGTGCTATTCTAACCCGGACACCACACGGGATCTATTTTTATATTATTATTGTTATATTATTATTTAATTAAATATTGTATATTTAATTTTTTATATTTATTGTTCTATAGTGAATGTTTTATTGTTATTTATTGACAATTTATTTGATTGAGGAGTCCATAGATTTGTTAAATATAATTGTTTGTTGTGTGGGTTATTCTAAATGTTAAATACAACAAAACAAACTCATCAAATCAATGAACTTTTACTATAAAATCTTTGTACTTACTGTTGTACATCTTATGAAGTTCTGGCAGCTCCTTCCTCGAACACCCTTTTTATTATCTTCCCTTTCTCATTAGTTTTTCCTAATTAAAATTTATTTTAAACCTTTTCTTATTCAATTTCTTATTTCACTTTAGTTATTTACTAATAAACTTTAACTGATTATTTATTTTAACTGAATTTATCTAATCTCATTATATTTCCTTTAAATTGTACTAATTGATTATTTAACTCTTTAAAAAAAATCTCTTGTCAACAGAATAATTTGAACATACTTTATCAAACAATATTCAATTTAAATTCGAATAAATTCTCAAATCTTTTAATCTTGCTACTCTACTTATTGCTTTTGAGAATTCTCTTTTTCCCTTATCTAATCAATCATTCTTAACTAAATTTATAAAATAAACATTCATTGTCTCTCTAATATTAACACATATAATTAAAAAACTACAGATTAATTACAAAATTCTTTACCTTATATTACAATTGTTTTTTGTCTCTCTTTTTCCATATCACCATTCCAATTGGTTTCACGTCTTTCCTCCTTTTCCATAATCATAATATTTTAATTTTTCATTTATTTACATTAATATTCAATTCCATTCATTAATTATTTCCGTCTTTGGATTTCTTCATACTATTTACATTTTGTTCACAAATTTGCGATTTTCGACCTTATTATGACAACGGTCAAACGTCACATTCTCTCGAATTTGGAGTGAGGGTTCTATAAATAAGCTAGCAATAATTGCCATCTACGACGCCTAGCTTTGCATAATTCCTACTTGATGCTGTATAACCACAATTTTTTATCAAAATCATAATTTAAAATATATGTTTTACAATATATCTCATCTGAAAGCTAATTTAATTTGGAATAAATTGTTTTATATACACTATTGCTCAATTTTTCATTGTTATGGAGATTTTGGCCTTCGAAAGTTTTCACTTTCTGATTTTTCCCCCTATTATTTACAAAATACAACTTATATCTAAAAACTAATTTCCTATCTCTAATCTTCATAGTCTCTTACATACTAATCATATGAAGTTTTCACATGCATCATGTTCATATTCCATTTTTTAGAATGTTTATTTTAGGGCTTGGTTCGTTCACTAAAAGTTCACCTTACACTATCTGGAATTATCTTATTTCACCAGTTAAAGTTCTTATTTAAGTGTCTTTAGTTTGTTTACACTCTTAACTTACCTAATTACCTAACTTATTACCTAGTACAGCTTATATTTAGCTATTTAAGTGAATTTTCTTTAGGAGTTGTCTCCTACCCCTCATTTTTGCATAATTTACTTGCTTGGAAGTCTTTGCTACTTATACAAGATAATTTGTTAACATTTGCTAATGCTATTTTTCATTTTTAGATAAGCTACCACATTTTCTTGATGAATGGATACAAATTTATGATTAAGTTTTCTAATAAACATGACCTTTTTGCATTGAAGCTATGTTTTGTAATTTGATGAATCAAAAGATTTAATGGACTAAATCATAGTAAGTCTTTACCCTATTTTATAATTTTATACATTTTGCATGTAAGTGTACTATTTTTCATGATATTTGATAATTTTCATATTCATTCTTGAGTATAGTACGATAACAAGTTTTTCCTAGTGGAAGCTTGCTTAAGTTGCCAATTTCTACCCAAGAAGTACTGGTTTCTTTACAAGATCATTAGTTTGATTTGCTGTTTTACTAGTAACATTATTCAATAATACATTTGACTAACTCGGCCTGTTTTTATCTTAATCTGATTCTATTTCATAAAATTGTTTACTTTTTTTATTCTTTGCTGAGAGCTATTTTCATTACAATAAAATTATATATATATATATATATATATATATATTGTTTTTAAGTTTTCGCGGGCACTAAATGTTTTAGGTGGTTTCCGGGAATTCATCCGCGTAGTTGATAATTGATCCCTGCCGGGATCGATGGTAAAATGACGACGTTTCGGACTAAGTACTATTAGTATTCGAGTAACTAGAAGCGAAAGCAGAATGCTACGAGAATTATGCGAATCGACCTGAAGAGGGCAGATGTGACTCTGCCGAAACGTCTTCATTTTACCATCGATCCCGACTGGGATCAGTTATCAACTACGCAGATGAATTCCCGGAAACCACCTAAAACATATATATATATATATATATATATATATATATATATATATATTAGATTAACTCTTTTAAATTTAACTTAAAAAAAATATTTTCACTTAAATACAAATTTCAAATTTTAAACAGGCAGAGTTACGCCTTACACAAGTTACTATAATGATCTCCGACGAGACCGTTAATTATTTAGTATTTATACAATTCAAGACGTGATAAAATCTGCAATTTAGCGTCTATAGGATTATACTGAGAATTGTCATATCGTTAACGTAATATGATATTGCGAAATAGTAAATGATACGCTTCTCACGGATACTTGCTGAGTAAGCAACACTTATGTGTATGAATTATGATATAACAACTCCCATTACAAATGAAAAGTTGATGGTATAGCATCAACTTCTTGAAATAACATTAAAATAATAATATGATATTTAAATGAAGTGAAACGTAAAACCTTAGCAATTGTCTGAAATAACTTAATATCTAATAATTCATAAAAATAATAATGTCAAAATAAAACATGAACATCATAATAAGCAAAACACGATAAATTGGATAGTAATATAAAATAAATTACGAATATAATGATAAAAGGATATAAAAGTAAATAATAATAAAAAATATAATATTACGGATAAAATAGTCCAAATATAATGTTAAAATCTTGAATGAAAAGAGTACATACTTTATTAGGCAGTTTCTTTCAATTCAATGTCTTTTTCGGGAATGCTCAAAGTCGGGGAAGTTTTGGAATTAAGTGCCTAAAACTTCTTTTGGCCGGTTGTGGCGTATGTTGTGCAGAAGGGTTTCTTCTTCGGAGCTGTAATTTCTTATGCATGGTGCGGTATATGATGTAGGCAGCTATGATTATTATAACTGCAATAGTTACATATGTAAACCATGAAATATTTTTCGTTATAAATGGTTGATTGATTAAGTCATCTAACTCTCTAGAGTATTGGTCGAGTTTATGACTGGCTATATCTAATTCCTCAATATTTAGGTAGTCCAGTTTTAAAGGTTTAAGTTCTGGAACAGTGATTTTGTCTGGAATCGTTTGACAGCAATTGTACGGTATGTACACCGGATGAGAATTATCGGTAATGTTTAAGATTTTTCGATTTTCTGCTTGCACTTTTGTTATACCGATAAAAGCACTGCACTCCGAGTAGAGTCTAAGATTATAATTTTTATTAATTGTTATTGTTTTAACGTCCGTTTCCTGAAGGCCAACAGAAGGCAGATAAATAGAAAAAAAACAGAGAAATCCCATACTGGTGGACAGCTAAAATGTGAAAAAGGAAGTGCGTAGAGATACGGCGGAAAATCACAAAAGAAGCAAAGAAAAAGAGAACAGAACTACCAGATATGATGGAGGAAATGAATAGGAAAAGGAAAGAATTAAAGAAACTCATAAACGGAAGCAAGAAGAAATGCTGGGAAGAATTATCTAGGCAGCTGGAAACAGACGTATGGGGAAGAGCATATGGGATAGCTATCCAAAAGATACAACCGACACCATTGTTGACACTTAGTACAAAGAAAACAGAAATAGCAAATACCCTTTTTATAAAGACAAGAGTTGAGTGGAAAGAGCGAATAAAAATAACATTTGAAAAGAACCAAGCCACAATAAGGGATATGTATAACGAATTAATAGAGAAAGAGGAATTCCCTACAATCTGGAAGAAGGCTAAAGTAATATTTCTGAGGAAGGGCGATAAACCTATGAGTGACCCAAATCATATAGACCCATTTGCCGGTTGAACGTTATGGGTAAGGTATTAGAAACACTAATAAGAAACAGAATAGACTAAGAATTAAGAGATGAAAAAATTTCAGAAAGACAATTTGAGTTTCGGAAAGGGAAATCAACAGTAAAAGCAGCAAACTGAATTCGTGACAAAGCAAGGAGCACTAGAGCGAACTGGGTGATACTCATCACTTTTGACGTTAGAAATGCATTCAATTCAATGCAAATGGAAAAGAAAAGGATTAGTGAATATCTAATTAAAATACTAGAAAGTTATTTCTCCAAAAGAAGTATTATTTGGGGAAAGAAAAAACGTTAAAAATGAGCACAAGCGTACCACAAGGATCAGTACTAGGACCGACACTATGGAATATATTTTAAGACGATCTTCTAAATCAGAGGCTGCCAACTGGTGCAAATACGATATCATTCGCAGACGACCTGGCACTATACGTGGAAGGGCCAAACGCTGACAGACTGGTTGGAACAGCAAATGAGGCAATAAGAATAATAGGAGACTGGATGAAAGAGGCAAAGTTGAAATGGGCACCAGAAAAGAGCGAGCCGGTGTTACTCAAGGGTACAAGAGGCAGAAAGTAAGAGAAAAAATAAAAATAGAAATAGAGGATCTAAATATAACACCACAAAAGAGCGAAAACTATGTCGGTATATTTATCGATCACTAAGGAACATACGGGACACATATTGTAAATGCAGTAAGCAAAGCGGGTGATAAGTTAGCAAAACTTGGAAAAATTATGAAAAACATAAAGGGACCATCACATGCAAAGAGACGACTACTATATGGAGTGGTACAGTCGACACTGTTGTACGGGGCACCAACATGGCATAGAGGTATGAAGATAAAAAGATATACGAACATCATGTTAAAAATACAAATACTGCTGTGGGTAATAAGCGGACATAGAACAATCTCGTACGTTAGTTACAGCCGGTATCCCTCCGATCCATCTGACGGTAGAACAACTTAGAGAAAATTACGAAAATAAAAAATACAGAGAAAACAGGAATAATACGCTAAAAGAATGGCAAAAAATGGGATGCGCTAACGGGAAAAGCTGAATGGGCAAGGAAACTAATACCAGACCTAACAAAATGGGCGAGCAGTAAATATAGAAGTACAGATTATTTTATGACACAATTTTTGTCAGGGCATGTTAGTGTCAAAGTACACCTAAAAAGGATAGGGAAAATGGGGGAGAGTAACTGTGATATATGCCAAATTGAGGAGACAATGGAGCACGTGGTTTTTGACTGCGAAAGATATGCAAGGAATAAAACAAGAACAGGAATAACGATTAGTGAAAGGATAACACCATCTAACGTGATAAAACTAATGATAGAAAGTAAAGAGAACAAGGAATTTATATATAAATGGATAAGGGAAATTATAGAGGAAAAGGATAATGAAGATTTAAACAGAATGGTGCGATGAAGGCAAAGAAAGGCAGGACAGTGGCGACGCAAGTTAGAAATAACAGTACCACCACCTTCGGAAACTGCAGAAACAACAAGGTTTCATTTCATAAGAGTGGAAGTAAATGAGCCGAGTGGTTTCCATCACCTTAACAAAAACCCACTTAGATACTTATCGCCACAAAATTAAATTTATTTATTTATTTCCTATGAGAAGCAACATCGATATATAAAAAAGCTAGAACACAAAAAATTAAAACCAATACATAAAAAAGTATAAAAGTCAAACATATTGTTATATAGTCCGTGGGTTCAATTTAAAATTATACAACTAATATTCACTTTCACTTTTCTAGAACTTTTATTTACATCGAATATATACAACAGCTGAATCAAATATCACAACAACAATTTTACATATAAGCTCTTCGCTCCACTAACTAATTTGCGATCGTGGCTGCTTCCTTCTTAAAACCAGCATAGAAAATTCTCGTAAAATCAATCATCAATCCTACAGCGGCCGAGTCATTTCGACAACCATTTTTTTCCTCAAAGCGATCGGTGTCGTACTGAAATGAAACAGGGTCGGCTTTGGTAAATTTCGTAACACTGCCCCCCACCTTTAATTCTGATCGTCCTGATCAGAAAAATCCTCTCCGTGGTAGGGAGCGAGTCGATCTAAACGGACCACCTTCAACTTAGCCTTGGGGTTTCGACGGATCCAGTAGACGACGTCATTAAGCCTCTTGACCACCTCGTATGGACCATCCCAGGCAGGTGTATGCCTTGGGGATTTACCCTTGCTCCGTTGGGGGTTGTACAGCCAGACTTTGTCCCTCTCCTGAAACCCGACTGAATTGGCCTTGAGGTCGTATCGCGTCTTCATCCGGTCAATGGTGGCCAACATGTGCGTTCGGGCTAATTCGTCTATTGCCAGCAAGTTATGTCGGAGCTGGTCGGCATAATCGTCGATGGCTTGGGAAGATTGGGAGCCAAATGCGAAATGGTAGGCTAATCGCAGCTCCTTTCCGAATAGGACCCTGGCTGGGCTCAGGCCTGTACTATTATGTACGGCAGAGCTATATGCCAAAAGGAATAGGGGAATATGCTTATCCCAATCACGCTGGTTATTGCTGACGACCTTGGATAGTTGTTGTTCCAAGGTCCTGTTAAATCTTTCCACCATTCCGTCTGACTGCGGGTATAATGGTGTTGATAATGGTGCTGTTCTCGTTTTCCTGACCCCCCAACATGGTGCAGACCTTATGGAATACATTCGATTTGAAGTTACGCCCCTGGTCTGAATGTAATTCCATCGGGACGCCGGGTTTTCTGGCCCTTACTGGCTGCACAGGTGGCACATTTGCGGCACCAAGCTCTGACGTCTTCGAAGTAATTCACCCAGTAGTACCGCTTGCGAACTTTGTCTAGGGTTTTATTCATACCCAGGTGACTTCCGGTAATCCCAACATGTACTTCGGTCAGGATGGCGAGTACCTTTTTCTTCGGAATTACCAGTTGGGGCATGGTTTCTCGTCCATCAGCGCATTCTCAAACTCGCTTGAGCATTCCATTGTCTACTCTCAGAGAGTCCCATTGAGCCGCTGTCTTCTCTCTGTCGTTTGCGTGTAGACCAACCTGCCAATATCCAATTTTTAGATCTAGTGTGGAGAACCAACGGGAGCCTGCTAGTGTGGTCAGAGTGTCATCGATTCGAGATAGTGGATAGCTGTCTTTCTTCGTGACGTCATTCAGCTTTCTGTAATCCACGCAAAATCGGGTGGCTCCATCCTTTTTTTTAACTAGCACGCCGGGAGCAGACCATGGGCTGATGGATGGCTCAATAACTCCATTTTGTAACATTGACTCCATGTTTTCCTTGATTGCCTGTTGTTGACCCAATGGTAGTCGCCTAGGTGGTATTCTGATAGGTTGAGCCTTACCGGTACCTATTCGGTGCTGGATGATATTGGTACGACCTGTGGTTCCATCTTGACTGTTAAAAATTTGCCAGTGCTTCGTGATAAACTGCTTGGCTTTCTTGTATTCGTCTGATGTCAGGTGTGTCAAGTGGTCAGCAAATTGTTGTAGGAATTATTTACTGGGCCCTGCCTCCTTCACCGATGTCTGGTACCGTTCTTCGCAATTGATGATGGTCTCGACTGGCTCGAAACAAGCAATCTCTTCACCATTGGTAATTCTGATGTCGTGGTTGGACAAATTCATGACTCTAATTAGTATATCTAGTCCGGTTTTAACTATAGCCCGTCCAACTAAGTAGTCATGGGCTGAGTGTACGGGTTCCACCATTCCAATGCAGCTCCCAGGATTGCTGTCTAGCTGCCCATGAATAATCTGTTCTGTTCGACCGGGAATTCTGGGTGGGATTTAGCTACAATTTTTTTGGAGGTCGATGAGCTGTTAACGGGCCGTGTCAATACAAATTCCTCATTTAGGAACCGAAGAACATCATATCTCGGGTCGAACATAAATCCATGCTAGCTAATTAGTTCATACCCAGTAGAGAATCGTCCTCAATATTCGCTACCAGGACCCTATACCGGATCATGTTATCCCCTATCTGTAGCACGACATCTGCCTCACCTTGTATTGACATGGACTCGCCGGTGACTGTTCTGAGCTGGATGTTATTGGTAACTGGCCGAATTTCTGATGCTCTCAAAACCATGGACTTGGCAATGGACACAGCGGCGCCGGTATCGATGGTGATGGTAACTGCTCGCCCGTTGATGGTGCCTCTGATGACTAGGCTGCCGCTATCTCGACAAAATCCCCGGATGCATACTGTCCTGGGGGCTGGTGGAGGGTTAGTCAGCATTCGCCCCCTTATGATGACTGATTGGAGTTTCCCTGGTTGGTAAGGTCGGTTTGTTGGCTACCCCTGGTTGGTGATCCTTCCGGTACCCTTACTCGGCAGTCACGTTGAAAGTGTTCTGCGGTAACATGCCCCTCTGGTGCCAGTTATTTGTGACCGTTGTAATATTTTGTTCAGACCAGCCAGCAGCGCTTGAAGTGGTGACTCTGACTCTTCCTGGTTAAAGGAAACTGCTCGGATCCTCGGCTTGGACATGTTCATGATGGCATCTACTTCCAAAGCCCGAAGTAGAGCTCATTACTTTTCTTGACGCCACTTAGTCTAAGATTTCGTTGTACTTCCACATCTCTGAGGCCGTTTATGAAACTCCGTGTGGCCAACTGGTCTTTCGTTTCTTCTGGCAGGTCTGAGTAGGACAAGTGAACTCACCGTCTAATCTCTGCTTCGAATTCTTGGAGGCTTTCACCGGATTTTTGCGTTTTTCCACTCAGTTGGACTTGGTATACCTGGCTCAAGGATTGATTGTCGTATCGTTTGTCCAGAATGGCAATGATCTTGTCGAAATTGCCTTGTTCATCGACTGGAATGCTTTGGAGGAGTTCTAGGGCCGGACCTCTTAACCAAATTACCAGAGAAGTAGATTTTTCTTGATTATCCCATCCATTAGCTGTAGCCACGGCCTCAAATTGCCGTTTATGCATGGGTCAAGATGAACTGCCGTCGAATGTGGGTAGTTTACTATAGGGACCTTTGGTACTCACGGTGTACTGGTATTTTCTTCGCTGTAAGTCCTGTTACATTTTTTTGATTTCTGTTTCTACCTTGTTTTGAATGGCACTGATTTTATCTTGAACTGTGTTTGGAATAGAGCTGATTTCAAACTTTACCTGGCTTTGGATGGAATCGAGGTCATCTACTTTAGTTTCAAGAGTACCCACGCTATTTTTTATGTTCTTAATGTCATCATTTATTTATTTTATATCTGATTCAACTATTTGGATTCTTTCATTAACTGTTTCATTAACTTGTCCTACTATTTGCATTAATTGTTCAAATTGCAGTTGTCTTTTCTCTTCAGTTTCGTGTCGTTTTAATTCAATTTGTTCTTGTTTTTCTTCAAACGTTTCAAAATCATTTTGTCGGGTTATTTCAAATTTCGAGAATAATCCTTCCATTAAATTTTGTTTTTTTTTCTACCATGGCAGAGACAAGATTTTCTTGTTTTTCTTTCATGGCAGTGACAAGATATTCTAATTCTATTTTACATTTTTCATTAAAAGATTTTACTAACCTTTGTTGAATTTCGTCTTGATGTTGTTTCTCCTTCTTGTCACGTTTTTCTAGAATCTGGGCTATTTTTTCGTCTAGTCCCTCCGTAACCTGCTTGACTATTTTTTTGGTAGTCCATTTTTTCCATGCTTACATCGAATATATACAACAGCTGATTCAAATATCACAACAACAATTTTACATATAAGCTCTTCGTTCCACTAACTAACTTGCGACCGTGGGCTGCTTCCTTTTTAAAACCAGCATAGAAAATTCTCGTAAAATCAATCATCAATTCTACAGCTGCCCAGTCATTTCGAGAAGAATTTTTTTCCCCAAAGCGATCGGTGTCGTACTGAAATGAAACAAGGTCTGCTTTGGTAAATTTCGTAACAATACGTAAAAACAGACATTATAATAGATTAAATACAACAGATTATAAACAGTGCAAATGGGACAGTGCTACCATAATCAACAGCAAAAATTAATATGAGTGTGGGTGTAATTCACACCATGACTGATAGATCGTGTAGCCGCTGTATAGCTGCTGGTGAAAGCTTGTTTAGTTCCTCTAAACCTCCAGGAAAACGTGTAAGGGGGCAGTCGTTTAGGATGTAATCCATAGTTTGTTTTTGGGCACCACAACTGCACTCCGAACTTGATTTATTTTCCTGTTGTGCATAATTTCACCACACCTTCCGTGGCCAGTGCCGAAGCGATTCAGATGACGCCTAGGTAGATTGTAACCTGTCAACAGGTTTTCGAAGGCTTCAGCTGCTGCTAAACTCAAGTTGACTACTTCTTGTTGGGTCTCCTCCATATGTGACTTCCATCTAAGATTAATGTTCAGTGGCTTCCGCAAGTTTCTGTCCAGCCATATGGGACGTCTAAATTTCAAGCGCGTTCGAGGGATGTCATAATATCTGTCTGAATGGGAAGGTTCATTTGATGTGCTTTGTCCCATTCTCGTTTTGCAGCAGACAGTCACAGCAGCCACGTAATAGGCGTTTTCTTAACTGTGCACAGTGTTCTGTAGTTGAGGAAATAAGAGTCAGTGCAGTTGAGCGAAGAGTTCTTGCTTGTGCCCTCCCGAGATGTCTCAGCAAGTTTGTGAACCAAGTTCTTACGCGTTTTAATTTTTTCGGTACATTTGCTAACGTGTTTCTCAAAAGTAAGAGATCTATCAAGCGTTACTTCAAGGTAAGTCGGGTTGGAGTTGTGCTTGAGCATCAACATTGACCACCAGTTCTTCAGAATTGTGCCTATTTGACCAATGGAAAGACCATTCTTGATTGTTACTTTTTTGCTCTTCCTGTCACTTAGCTCGACAAATATTCTACGATTACTCAGCATTTTTTGTAAAAAATGTGTTGTTTTAGCATATGGTATAATTTGTTGTATTCTAAAGATCATTCCTTTCTTCCACACATTATCGTATGCTGAAGAGAGATCTACAAATGCGACAGCGGTTTTCAATCCTTTCTGGAATCCTGCTTCGATATGTGTTGTAAGTGCTAACATTGGTCGCAGCAACTTCGTTTACTCCTGAAGCCACCTTGATCGATATTGAGAATCTCGTGCTGGACGGATCTTCAGGTGATTTTCCCCGTTTAAGAATGGATAAAATCTTAGATTTTCTGAATATTTTAGAACATTTATAAAAAAGTCAGTCAGTCAGATGGTTGCTTTTATGCCCAGATTTTTAAGAAATTCGGTATAAATGTTATCAACTCCAGCTTTTACAACGAATATAAACATAGCAAAACATAAAAAAACAATAGTGGTACAATTAACAAAAATATCCAGCTCGGACATGTGGTGTTGCACTAGTTTTTGTTTAGGTCATATGGTAAGTCTTCAAGACAAGAAGTTCTGACCACATAAAAGTCTTTGATAACCACAATCATCAGTTATAATAAGTCAACCTTGGCCGACCATTTATTGAATGAAAACCATATACCTTCGAAAAACGTTTGAATTTCATATTCACAACAGATAAGTAAAAATTATATCAATTAGAATTACTAGAAATCAATAAAAATAAAAATTCACTATACCTTGAATTTCATCCAATAAATCCTTACTTAAATATTTTGTAATTTCTATATCCCTCCCTCTTAATTATACCGTATATTTATTTGTAATAGTTTTAGGTATTTAGCATTTAGTTCTGCTCTGTACTCTGAAGAATCCAGTTATCTGATGAAACAATTATCGAACTAACTAATATATAGGTGACAATAACCAAGGTGTCTGTATTTTAAAGAAATATTAATACTACTTTTAAGTTCTTACTGGTAATAATGATTCAATTCAAATCATAGTGGACCGAAAATAATTGTTCTCTCGATGTTTAGAATCTCACAGATTTATATTTTTGAAGCGAAAGCTTCTTAACGGAGGACCACACTTACACATATAAAAACAGATGTGCAAGGGAATGAAATGCAGAACTTTAAATTTCATTTGTTTCGACACGACACGACATGACACGACCGACCGACCGATATCACACACTGCTTTGATCTTGAAATACCCATCCAATTCAGTCCTCTTTGTAAAAAACAGGGACCAGGTAATATATTAAGAGTCTCTTCTTTTATATAAAATCAATAATAAATAGGAAATAAACCAATATAACATCCAAGTAATATAGAATACCTGCACAAAATTTGCTTTTCGTTCTAATAAATGCTTCAATTCTCTCTTTGTGATATATTAAACTGGAGACTTGACATACGTCAGAAATTAAAAAGTATTAGTCTGAAGTTGGTAGACAAAAAGTATACCACACAAAAAGGCAACTTGGCATTAAATTTTTCATATTATCAATGAATATAGACTCATAGAAGGATACACATTAAACAAAACATGTCCTTTGTTTACATTATTTTGTTATCGTAATAACCAAAGTACGTTTACCACTCACTAGAGGCACTGATGTATTCCATACAGCCGGGACTTTTATATTCTCTAAAGAAAATAATTCAATTAAAGACAAGTTGTCAAGAGTCTAAAGCACACGGCTGTAGATCTCGGGTTCGAAACCGAGAAAAATTATACTGTTTAACCCACTTCCAAAAAGGAGGAGGTTATCAATTCGTCGCGTTTTCTTTTGTATGAGTGTTACCTGATTTCTTCTCCTGTGGTGAACAATTTTCTATGAATATGGTCTTGTTTAATAGAGTATATATCCGGATTGGTGAAACTTCAAATTTTGGAAAAGAATTCTGTTGGTAAAGTGATGAAATTTGTGAACGAACACATGCGTGCATATTGATCGATTTTTCGCAAACTCCTTATAGATGTGGATAGTTTTTTAACGTTTAATTCATTAAGGAAGATCCTTAGGTCTTATCAAAAATTTCATTGCGTTTATACACAGGGTGTTTAGTTATAGTAAACAAAACCACAAAGTAAAGTGATAGGAGTTGCATTTATATGATGATTGAAATATTTGACGGAGTAGAATGTTAGTGGTCCATAGACAGCTGTATATACAGGATGGTTGGAATATAGGGTGGATTGGACGTTTAGTGGTATAAAAATGTTGGAAAAAATGTGAAATTAAAATTATATAGGGTGATAAAAAACTGTAATATGATGTGTACGTAAACAAATCATATACAGGATGGTTAAAATATATGCTGGAGTTGAATTATATTTATACAGTGTGATTAAAAAATTATTTATTTTATAGCCCATAACAAGTTGTATAAAGTGTGGAGAGGAATTATTGTTACACACGGCGATAATATAAAATGTTAAAAACGAAATAATTTATGGGGTAGCCCACAAGGAGTTATATACTGTGGTTAAAATATAGGACGGATTTGACTCCGTAAATATGGGATGGATTCTACTCCGTCCAATAATTTACAGAAGGCAGCTAACAAATTTATGCTTGTCCGTGGGCAGTCGTATGTACAAGATGGTTGGTACATAGGGTGGAATGGAATTATCTATAGTTATACAGAGTTTTCAAAAAAAGTTGAAGAGAGGCTACATGGCGTGGTCCATAAGGCATAAATATATTTGGGGCTTATTAAGTCAACACGTACTAGTACATTTTGATCGTAAACAGTTAACTATCAATTTAAATGTAAATGTATCATTGTGTAATGTTGAGTCTTTCGATGTTACCTGGTCCTGTCTATTAAAGTTATACATACAAAATAAAAAATAAATTTAATATTATATCATTATTAATTCATTTTATTTACTATTTTCAATTCACTTAAAATGAATCAAACTCATTTTAATATTAGATAGAATACGAACATACACAAATTATATCACCATCTTCCAAATAAACCATATAAACAATAGGCCAGGCAGATGGAGCTGACACAGCACTCTCAAGATCATATATAATAGAAACGACAGCGGGAGCAGCCAGTCAGCATCGGAACGTCGAGTCATATATATCTTTTTATATTTTTATCTTAATAATGTTTTACTGATTTAAATTGTACTTATTCAATAAATTGATTTTTAAAAAGGCGATATTGAGTACGTGTTACGTTATTGGCGCAGTCAGTAGGATAGTCCGAATTGTATCGAATCGATCGGTTCAAGTTCGTGTTTACGATTTGTCGGACACCGAAACCGTTAAGTTTGTGATCGATCAGTGTAGGTGTGAGTTCCGGAGTGAAGTGCCAATTTTTGGATTACGCGGTTCCACACTTCAACCTATCATTGTCATCACAGGGATTTGGGACAAGCATCGCCCAAATTTGCAAGGAGCAGCCTTTGGAGAGGACAAGCATCGCCAAACCAATCGTCGCCCTTATAGATAGTTCCACAACACAGGGATTTGGGACAAGCATCGCCCAAATTCGCAAGGAGTGTCTTTTGGCAAGGACAAAAATCGCCGACCTGAAAGCTCACCCTTATAAAATGCTCTTTGTCGCAATTTTAATGTAAGTGCAATAATTAATGTCTTGGAATAATTTGTCCACAATACTTGAGAATTTAGAAGATACTTTACCTTTAGCTGACTCACTAGATCCTCAAGAAACTATTGAACGTATTGATAATTCATATTTTTCTAATAGAAATATTTTAAGACCCCCTTTAATGCCTCAAACTAGTAATACAATGGCTCAATTTAAACCCGAATATTTACACTGCATCCCCGAATTCAACGGTGATCCTAACGAATTGAACAGATTTTTAAGTGTAAGTGAATCGATCATTACCCAGTTTTATGGTAGAACCAATATTGATAGCTTTATTAATGCTTATCTGTTTAATAGTATAATTTCAAAACTAACAGGAAATGCAAAAACTTTAGTAAATATACAAGGTGCAACCACATGGTTAGATTTAAAATCACTTTTAACAAGAAACTTTTCTGATCAAAGAGACGAAGTATGCCTAATTCGTGATTTAGTTATGCTTCGACAAACACTTAACGAAAATGCTCAAAATTTCTATGATAGATGCTTAAACATTCTCAATTTACTCTGTAGTTATGTAAATGTACACGAGACTACCGAAGAAGCTAAACGACTTAAACGAGACCTTTATCAAAATTTGACTTTAAAAACATTTCTTTCTGGTCTTAAAGATCCTCTTGGCACAAATATAAGATGCATTAAACCATCGACACTTAACGAAGCTCTACAATTTGTCCTACAGGAAGAAAATGTACATTATTTCCAAAACTTTTCAAACAGAAATTCATCTAAACCGAATCCAATGCCTAATTTACAGCGACCATCAAATCAACAAACTTTCTCAAACGCAAGTTATTCACAACAACCTTTCAGACAACAAAATTTTCAAAGAAATCTTTCAACACAACCAATTCCGACCCCAAACTTTCAAAGGAACCAATTCCCGTCGCAACCAATTAATATTCAACCCGATAAAAATTATGTACCCCCGAAACTACCATCAGGTTCAAAAATTTTTAAACCACTTCAACCATCAAATGTCTGGAGACCTAATCCAAATAGGCAAATTCCAGAACCAACTCCAATGAGTGGTATTTCACATAATACATCTCAAATACGACAACAACCATTTCCCTATCCCAAAAGGAGACCTGAACAACTTTTCAACACCGAAACAGACGACGTCCCCCAAGAAGACAACTTAGGTTCAGTGCAAAATCAATATTACTTTGACGGAGAATGCGACAACCCTACAAATGGCAATTATGATTTTCAATCAAATGTTGATGACGAAAATGAAAATTTTCCGATTTCACCTCCCGACAAAATTTTAAGATAACAACACCTTTCATAACTTTTAACACGATTTCCTCAAATTCAAGCGAGTTACCATATATTACTATACCAAAATATAATTTAAAATTATTAATAGATTCCGGATCAACGAAATCATTCTTAGATCCTGACATTGCTTTCAAATTGTTCCCATATGCAATAAAAAATGATCCATTTATTGTTTCTACCGTATTCCAGAAATCAACGCACAAACATAGTGTATCTATTCCAGCTTTCGATATATTTAAATTAAAGAAACCTACAGATTTAAAATTTTACCTTTTCAAATTTCATGACGAGTTTAATGGCCTTATCGGTATAGACAACTTAAAACTTTTACAAGCTGTTATAAATTTTGAGACAGGATATTTAAATAGCCCTTATACAAATATCAAATTAAAATATCATCAAATAAACCACAACAATTTTGATTCAATAAAAGTTTCGCCACGATGTGAACAAGTTATTAAGATTAAAACTTCAATTGCTAATGGAGACATAGTCATACCTCAACAAAAATTTCAAAATTGCGAAATTCCTTCAAGTTTAACAAAAGCCAAAGATGGTTATGCATTAACAACCATATTAAACAATACAAATGAATATGTAACTTTAGATTTGTCAAAACCTATCGAAGTAGAACAATTTAAAATGTCAGACTCTGAGTATATAAACTTAAATAATTTCAATTTCTCAAAACCGAACGAAACGATTGACATTTCAAAAATTAGAACCAGTCATATGAATAATGAAGAAAAGTCTCAAAACTTAAAATTATGTAAACAGTATTCTGATCTATTTTATCAAGAAGATACTCCTCTGACATTTACGAATAAAATCATCTATAAGAAGGGCAAGTTAAATTTAAACGCGGATGCGTTATCCCGGATAGAAATCCATGCTAAAGAATCGGACACATTTTGGAACCAGTTCGACGATATTTTAGGTGTCGACCCCGAAAATCGCGTAACTTTCAACTATCAACCTGAAAGGAATATTCAGAATGGTCAAGGCCCGAGCCAAAATCCCACCGAAATTGAAGTCAACGATAATTCATCTATGATCGTCAACATTGGTGAACCCGAAATTCCCCAAGAACAAGAAGATCCGGCACCAATTCAAAATCCTGACCCGACAGACGATGGCACTGTACATTCAAACGCAGAACATCACCCAATAGTTGATATACCTATTTTAGACACCGCAGTCAATTATGGACAAAATCAAATTTTAATACAATCTGTACATCATTCACCAGCAAGCCCAAAAATAACAACTCTGTTTGACAATAAACAACGAATAACCATTCAAATGTCGGAAAACAACTTTGAAAAAGATGTTGTTAAATTTGTAAAGGAATATATTGCACCAGGTGTACAATATTATTTGTATTTTGAAAACCCACAAATTTATGAACCATTTTCTGTTGCCTTGCAACGACACTTCATTTGGCCCTCATTAAGATTTAAGAGATGCAAGAAAAAATTAATAGATGTGGAAGAAAATGAAGAAATAGAAAGAGTCATTAAAAACTACCACGAAGGAAAGTCAAACCATCGAGGTATCGACGAGACACTATCAAAAATCAAAGAAAAATATTACTGGCCACTTATGAAAAAATCAATACAAACCTTTATCAACGAATGTGAAATTTGCCAACAAAGTAAATACGATCGAAACCCGGTTAAAATGCAACTTAATATTACACCAACAGCTGCAAAACCATTTGAAATAGTTCATCTCGATACTTTTACATTTGAGCAATCAAAATTTTTAACCATTGTTGATAGCTTTTCAAAATATGCTCAAGCATATCCTGTTGTTAGCGCAAATGCAACTGAAATTGCTGATAACCTTCTACGATTTTTCTCTCATCACGGTATTCCAAAATTATTTATTGTTGACAATGGAACTGAATTTAAAAATTCTGTCATATCAGAACTATTGAATCTTCATAAAATAAAAGTTCATTTTTGTTCCCCAAATCATCCCCAATCGAATGGAATTATTGAAAGGTTTCATTCAACAATTATTGAAAACTTGCGCATTTTAAATACACGCGGATTTTTGAAAACCCCTGTTAAAATGAAAATGATATATGCTATATTAGCTTACAACAATTCTTTGCATTCTGTTACTAAATTAAAACCCATCGACATAATCAACGGACATATCAGTAGTAATGACCCCTTTAACTTAGAAATAGACCGTGTAATATTAAACGACTATGTTAATCAACACAAAGACAAAGCAAAAGTTTTATATGAAAAATTAAATTCCCAGATGATAGCGCATAAAGAACAAGCAATTGAAAACTTAAACCGAGTTCGTGACAAACCGGAGATATTTCAACCGAACCAAAAGATCTTTATAAAAAAGCATATACGCCAGAAACACGCGAATAAGTTTGACAAATCTTGCAACCTTGTAAGTGTAAATGAAAACAAAAAGACTCTTTCCACAGAAAAACAACAGAAAGTTCACATGGACAATGTAAAACGACCTCTTAAGAAACCTTATACTTTTAGAGACTAAGATAGTTTTAATTGTTTTTCAGACTAACCGGCGTTTGCGGCTTCCAAGATAAAATTCTGCTAAGAAATCTTGACGATAACCCTGGCATTATACCACTACGACTTGGCTCAGCAAAACTAACAAAATATTCACATACTCTTATTCATTATTACGACTTGAATTTAATTGTTACTGAAGTAAATAAACTTCAAGACAAATCAGCAAAAATAATTAAGTTCATTGAAACTAATCCAACTTATAAAATGAGTGCTTCTAACTGGCTCAAAATCCTAGCATTTTTAGATGAAAGGGTAGAAAGTAAATTATTAGAAATAATTCCACATCCTCGTAGATTAAAAAGAGGTTTAATTAATGCAGTTGGTTCAATTTTTAAAGCAGTGGCAGGAGTACTTGATGAAGAAGACGGTAAACGTTATGATAAATTAATTCAAGAACTACAAAATAATGAAAATAAATTGGCAGCAAACATAAAAAATCAAAATTCTTTAACTATTGCGTTAATAAATAAATTTAATAACACAATTAAGCAGATAAGTCATAATGAAGAACTTTTGGAAGAAAAGATTGGGCACATTGCCGCTATAGTCGAGGGTGTTCATTATAATATAAACAGTATGGTAATAATCGATGTTCTAAATCAAATTTCAAACATTTACGAAATTATATTATTGATTTTACAGGACATTGAAAATTCACTAATATTTGCAAAGCTAGGTACAATGCATCCTAGTATTATAAGAACGTCTGATCTGTTCAAAGAATTGGAATCATTGCAAACGAAATTTAATATTCAATTTCCAGTCAAAATTTCTTTAGAAAATACATTTCTCTTGGAAAAAACCATAACAGTAGATTGTTTCATTCTCAATAACAGAATTTCATACATATTACACGTACCTATTATTTACTCACAAACATTTGATTTGTACCACCTTTACTCTATTCCTGTTCCTTATAAGAGTCAGTTCAAGGGAATAATTACAAAAAATAAATATTTGCTAACAAATAAATTGCACTATTCATTTAATGGCGAACCCTGCGTTGAGCTGAGACCACAAGACTTTCTCTGTAACAAAGTTGATCTCATGGACATAACAGATAAAAATCCTTGCGAAATCCAATTATTGAACATCCAAAATAGTTCTACTTGCCGCCAGGTTCCAATTGCTGTATCTCAGACGACCTTCAAAAAGTTAGAAAACAACAGGCAATGGATCGCAATCTTCCCTAAAGAAGAAACCGTGAGTTTGCGATGTCATCTACAACAAGAAGTAACCAAACTTAAAGGGACATTCCTCATAGACCTACCAATCAGCTGCCAAATTTCTACCAACATCGAAACACTGATCAACGAGAAGTACCCGGAGAGCTCCAGTCAACCAATCATGTTTCCAGAGTTCGATACGGATACGCCTCCTATCCCGACCAACTTCAGCATCCACTTGGAACACATTGAACTTGATGAACTGCAGACAATCAAGTCCGGATTCATCCAGAACCAACCAGCATTAGAGTTTACCTCTCCTCATTCCAGTATCAGCATCTGGACTATACTCACATATATTGTACTTGTGGCCATACTTGGATATTTTGGCTACATGAAAATGTTAACATGGTTTTCACGTCCAAAACCAAGGACCAGAGTGACCAAAGCACAACCTGTAGAAGAATTGGAAATCGATAATGTTCGCCTTCCTCCTTGTTAACATCGGAAGTCGAATCTGCGTAGGGAGGAATTATATCACCATCTTCCAAATAAACCATATAAACAATAGGCCAGGCAGATGGAGCTGACACAGCACTCTCAAGATCATATATAATAGAAACGACAGCGGGAGCAGCCAGTCAGCATCGGAACGTCGAGTCATATATATCTTTTTATATTTTTATCTTAATAATGTTTTACTGATTTAAATTGTACTTATTCAATAAATTGATTTTTAAAAAGGCGATATTGAGTACGTGTTACGTTATTCACATTTTAAATTGTTGCTTCACTTGAATACTCTTATGTAGGTTTATAATATATTGTTTTGTATAAATGTTATGTGTTTGTAATGATTTTAGCTAAGAAAACAACAAACTTTTCTTTGACATGTTGTCTTCTAATACTTATTCGATGAACAACACTATTTACAAGTACTTACTCAATATCTGAACTTAATAATACTTATTATTAAGCGTGACACAAAGAAAGAAGAGACAGTGAGCTAACGAGAGAAGGGAAGAAGAAGGGAAGAAGAAGTTTTCGCTTTCATCGTTCAGTCTCAAATGACTGCCGTTCTATTTATTTATTTTTTTTAATTTACAAAATTGAACTCTTAGAACAGAATGTCACGATAAAATTTTCATATTACTTCACCTGTTAGAGATATTGAATGCTCTCTTCGAGGGAGTTAAGGGAGAACAGCAATTACACGTACCGGCTCCAGATTATTATTTTTATTATTTTCCTCGAAAATCCTAGATGTCGGTCTTACATCTCGCGTCTACAAATTTACAAATTTGGATGAAAAACGCAAATGTAATAATATGTGATTAAATGTGCTGCAGTTTTTAAATAATAGTAGTCGTGGAAACCAAGTGACTATCTTTAAGTTGGCTATTTGATTTATTTGACCAAACAATTCATTTTTATTCTGATTTTTGACTTAATATTTAGTTTATCTTATTTTGTATTTTAAAAATAAACATAAATTCTCACTGCATTACAATTTGAAAAGTGAGGTAAATGTTTCGTACCGAATTATTATAATTAGCTTCCATTCAATGGAACTCTAGGTTTTCTTTATATTTGCCAGATATTTACGGGTTTTTTCCCAAAGGTTTTTTGAACTATTTAAATCTTTAAAATTATATAGCCACGGTTAAATTACAGCTATTCAATAAAGCTTTTAAGCTTTACCAAACACAATATTTGCATGTCTTGTATTGAGTATTAGAATAGGTTTATCAAATTATTTGTTATATCTCTAAACCCTGCTATATAGTTTATTTAGCTAGGTACGGCTTCCGCAACTCTATAATCTTTTATTTGTAATTTAGGAATTATAAAGATATAATAACTTTGATAAAGGATGGAGAAAACCCAAGCGTCTCAAGCTGAACCTGTGCGGATTATTGGTCTTTCAGGGCCTGATATTTACCTAAATATTGAATTGCATATTAAAGGTGAAATTTCAGATTTGTTACCGCCCTGTAGTTAAAATATTGTTATGATTGGGGGAACTCCCACTCTCCCTATCGTAATTGTATCAATGTACTAGTGTTCGTTTATTTTTAAGTTAAGTTAAGGTAAAACCTCTTAGATATCTTGTATCCGTCATCCGTTTAATATAATAAATTGTGAATTGTTAGTTTAGAAAAAAATTAATTTTATTTCAACACGTACCGAACGCGATTAACGTCTTGTTTGGTAAACAATTGGTCCTTCGAGCCGGATGATTAAGGTATAAAGCAAGATTGACTTCATAGTGCGTGAGTTGTAAGTTATGAGTAATAGTGCGACGAGTAACAAAGAAGTTCAACATCACGACAGTTGAGATCCTATCGTTTTCTAAAGGGATAAGCATATTATTGGAAGAAACAAATACATAAAGAAGCTGCTGCTATCAGTCCGATCTTCAGCAAGTAGACAGGAAGCCGTAATACTAAGGTAAGCTCATATTTAGATTTCCCTACTCTTCTGTTCCTAAATTATTTCATTGCTTAAAATGCCTCAAAATAAAACAGAAATTAAGCGTTTGAATATTGAAAGCAGTCATATTAATGTTAGAATCACCGAGTTTATCTCATTAATTAAGGATTGTGGGGGACTCGTGGATTCTACATTCGTTAAGAATGGCGTGGAGAAAATAAACGATTCAATAGTGAAGCTGAAGAATATCAACGATCAGCTGAAATTATTGCAACCTGATCTAGAGTATGATCAGGTGGCAGAAAAAATCATGTTCGATTACCAACGCATGTTGACAATGGCAATAACTCAGCAAATCCGATTCAATCGGGGACAAACAATTCGGGAATAATTTCTTCGTTTCTTTTTAATATACACAATCGCGAGAGTTTAGCTAATTCAGCAAAACTTGATTATTTGCATGCTACACTAAAGGGAGAGGCCGCCAGAACTATCGAGGCTCTTGAGTCTACCGATACGAACTACGAAGATGCATGGAGGTTGCTGGAGGAAACATACGACAATGAATATGTTTTGATTCTCCGTCATTACGATTTATTGTTAGAAACTCCTGTAATGGCTCAAAATACGGCGGAAAAAATTCGAAAATTAATTAACCGAATTGAAACCAATCTTATGGCCATGAAGGCTTTGGGTGAAAATGTAAATCAGTGGAACACCACCATTGTTCAAACCATTTTGAAAAGGCTTCACACTGAAACTGCAAGAGAATGGAATCGACGTATGAAGGGTTCAAAAATGCCTAACAATTAAGAGTTATTTGCATTTTTGCGTGAAGAAGCAATTCGTTTGACCGCTATAAAACCAAGTGTCAGTTCGCGAATTAAAATAAACAGTAATTTTTCATCAAACAAGCCAAAAAACTCAACATTCAACATAAAAAATAGTCGATCAACCCTAGTAACCGGAGTACAGGCAAAGTGTCCATGCTATGAAACTCTACACGGTCTTGATGTATGCGAAACATTTCTGAAAAAATCGCTTTCTGAAAGAGTTAAATTTGTACGAACAACTTCACTTTGTTTAGTGTGTTTACGTTCGGGTCACAAATCCCAACAATGTAAGGCAAGGAATTGTTCCACATGCGGAAAGAAACATCATACGCTCATTCATTTGACGCCCGAAGATTGGAAGATTTTAAAGGATTCTACAACCCAACTACCGCGTCAGGCTGCAAACGAAGAGTCAGGTTCAGGATCATCTTTCTCTACAAATATTTTAAAGACAACATCGTCTGTTATGAAGGATCCTGTCATAGACTTATTGACAACTGCCACGGTGAAGGTAATGGATAAAGATGGACGACCGGTAAGATGCAAAGCCTTGTTCGAGCTCTAATTTTATGACCAACAGATTGGCGGAACGCTTCGGACTTCCGACGAAAAAAGGCTGCATAAATATAAGTGCGATTGGTAATGCGGGAACTACCACGGATTTGGCGTTATATGTAAAATTTAAATCCAGGATAACCAGCTATTCCCGCACGTTATCATTTTTGACAGTGGATAAATATTGGAGACTTACAACCACCTGAAACAATTGATACCACTATTTTGATGATACTTCACGGCATAAAATTAGCGGATCCTGAATATTACAGACAAGCTGAAATTGACCAACTATTAAGATCGGGACCCACACTGGCCGTGTTTGAAGTAGGTCAGATTCGGGGAATTTTTCCTCATTACTTGGATATTATATTGCAAAAAACTCTTTTGGGGTGGATTTTAGGAGGAAGCGCTCGAGTAGAAATGCCTATCAGTTCAATTGTTAAATGTAAAGTGAAAAGTTTAGAATTCGACATTAGCAAATTTTGGAAACTTGAAGAAACCGTGAAAGTTAAATATTTATCCCGTGAAGAGTAGGATTGCGAAGAACATTATTCGAGTACATGTTCTCGCGGAAAGGGCGGACGTTATACGGTAGCGTTGCCTTTCGAAGAAAATGCTCGTTTTTTAGGTAATTCAAAGTCAATAGCAGAAAAAGATCTTTACGGTATCATAAAGAGGATGAAACGGGATCCTGAGTTTGGCAAACAATATTCATCAGTTATGCAAGAATATATCGATTCTGGATACATGTCATTAATAAAATCGAACGAGGAGGAGTTCGAACGCTTCTTTTTATTGCATCATGCAGTTATAAAAACTACTAGTGCGACTACCAAAATGCGAATAGTTTTTGACGGGTCAGCTAAGACTACAACGGGCGTATCACTCAATGATATCTTGATGACAGGACCTACTATTCAAGATAATTTATTTGCCATTTTATTGCGTTTTCGAAGTTATCGTTACATTCTTACAGGAGATATTCAAAAAATGTATCTGCAATTTTGGGTTCGTCAAGAAGACAGGAGATTTCAACAGATATTATGGGTCGATTGTGATGGATTAATTAAAACCTAGCAGCTCAACACGGTAGTTTTCGGGGCATAACTGCTTCATCATGTTTAACTATTCGTTCTGTACAACAACTTGTACAGGGTGAGGGATATAAATTTCCGGAAGTGGATAAGGCAATTATGAATGACATGTACGTGGATGATTGTTTAACTGGAACCGGATGCACTTCAAAATTCGCGACGGCATGAAAAAACTTCTTCCTCTGGGAGGTTTGAAAATGCGACTGAAAGTATCACGAAAAAGAACATATTATCAAAAACAGCTAAAATCTTTGATCCTCTGGGATTGTTAAGTCCGATCATCATCAGAGCCAAGCTGATAATACAACAATTATGGCAAGATAAAATCACTTGGGATGAATCCGTACCATTGAATATTTATAGCGAATGGCGAAGGTTTTCGGCAGAACTGAATCTTATCAACACATTAGAATTCACTAGATATAACGTCCCACCAGATGCCGTCAATATTCAACTTCATGGATTTTGTGATGCCAGTAACAAGGCATATGGGGCCTGTATTTACTTACGATCAGTAAATAAGCGCGGCGAAAGGAGTGTAGTATTGTTATATTCAAAATCCCGAGTAGCGCCCTTAAAATCGGTATCTATACCCAGACTTGAATTAGGCGCTGCTCAGTTACTGGCAGAGTTGTACGTGAACCTTAACCAATCAATTAAAATGAAATTTCATCAAACATTCTTTTGGTCGGATTCTACCATCATTCTACATTGGGTTAAACACTTCACCCCATTTACTTCAAACTTTTGTAGCATATAGAATTTCTCAGATTCAAGCAAACCCAAGCGCTGGCGATTGGCGCCATGTACGTTCTGAAGATAATCCGGCAGATTACATTTCTAGGGAAATTTCTAAAAAACGATAAATTGTCGGCAGGTCCATCTTGGCTGATATTAGAAGAAACATATTGGCCAACAATCGCGATAATACATCTAAATGAAATAGCAGAATTGCGTAGAAGTACTTGTGTATTTACTGAAGCGCATAATTATATACTTTATAGGTTTGCCAGTATGTGGAAACTACGAAGATTCGTAGCTTATTCTTTGCGTTTTAAAATTAGCAATCGAAACAAAGGCCCTCTTAAAGTTACCGAATTAAGAAATGCTAATTTATTAATAATTAAATTAGTTCAAGCGGCGTCATTTGTTGAAGAAATTCGTCGGTTGAAAGATGGAAAAGAGATCAATTCTACAAGCAAGATATTGTCATTGTCACCGTTCCTAGACAAAGACGGGTTATTACGTGTAAAAGATAGATTGAGACGTTCAAGTATTCCTCCTTCTCAAAGACATCCCCTATTAATGCCTAAATCTAATCATGTAACAGACTTATTAATATTAGAGGAACATCAAAGAAACTTCCATGCTGGTATTCAAAGCACCTTATATGCTTTAAGAAGACAATACTGGATTAATGATGGCCGAGCTCAGGTGCGCAAGCTGATTCTCAAATGTATTATTTGCTTCAGAGGTAAACCAATTTTGTCACAACCCAAAATGGGAGTAGATGAGCAAGGTAACTTCAACGCGACGACGAGGGCCAGAACGGCGGGAACTTTGGTTGTTGAAATTTTAAATTGAAATTGTTGTGTTGCGGGTTGCGGCGCGCGCAGGTAGTGGCTGTTTGAATAAAAATGGCCCCATCATGCGGCGGTTGTGGTAAATAGAAAAAAGCATTGGTTGGGTTTCGAGCCCGGGGCGGCGTCGTGTGTGTTGAAGTTTCCACTATATGGGCTGGCAAGCCAGTTGAATAATGTTGTCTTTTGGTTGATGGCTATGTGCAGGTCGGCTCGTGTGGGTTGTTCGTTTCCGCGATGACGGCGAGTCATTTCAATAAGGTTGTCTTTTAGAAGGTGGTTATCTGAGTGTTGTTTATAGGAATATGGTATTTGGTGTTAAAATGCGGGAAATTGGATTTCGGGGGTAAAAGTCGGGAAATTGGATTTGGTAAATATATTAATTTTAGAATAAAGTATAGATCCAGGAGAAGACGGTCATAGTTTCTTGTCAACTATAGACGAATGCAGATCGTTAAAAATGCCTTTACTTAAATTAAGCTTTGTAATATTCACATTAATTTTGGAAAATATCTTTTATGTCAATATACCTAGTGGAACCAAGGGCACGGCTGTTTGTTCTGGAAGGAAAAAATGTTTAGATCCCTCCGACTATACGTTGATGCGTCAGGAACTATTAAACGACGGGCAGCTGCCTGTATATTTTGCTGATCTGTCAAACAGCACTGGAAAGTTCAAGCTGAAGCTGATATTTTCAGACGGTACCGAAGGTGACACTGATTGGATTTCAACAGAGACATCATGTGAAGATAACATTTCATCATCTAATAGCTCGGTTGCTACCCTGGATGTCTTACAAGTGAACAGGAGCTTCACAAGTTGCTAATTCTTATTAGCACAATACTATCTGCTATCTCAGTATTGTTATTTAAATTAATTGTGAAATGTATAAGGAAGAAAATGAATAAAAACACATAATTGTAGATAATTCTCTTTATTTATGTAAAACACTATTCATTATCCAATTATAAATTGTAAAAATATTTTCACTTGCGCAGCATACGGGGTCCTTGCACCAGCAGTGAAAAAAGAATGGAGATTCAGAAGATTCCAAGTAAACAGAATTCTTGCACTTTTCCAAATTTATTAGGTGATAGTGCGGCTGGCCATCTTCGTTGAGTAGTTTCCGCAAATTGTTAATTTTCAGCTCCTCGAATAACTTGGAATATAAAAAGCTAAATTTCTGCTCACCTCGCACATATATGTGTGTGCACGTGGTGAGAAAAATTCTCAAATTGTCATTCAATGTGTCCAAATCGTAGTGAGTAGTAGAGTCCATGTAGGTGTGCTTCCAAATATCGAACATGTTTTTTGTCTGCTGCTGATAGAGAGTTAAACGGTTTAGGTGGTTTAAACAAGAACGCTCCCGTGCTTTTGCTTGTCTTGATTACCAGTTCCTTGGAAACGAATCTTCCTTCGATTTCGAAGCCTTGAATGTCAACAACTGCAATTTATGGAAATTCACCATGGGGTGAACCGTCGAAGAGCTGAACTGAAACTGAATTTCTATAAAGCTGATCTAGGAGAGGCTTCGAACAATTTCGCTGAGTGGGAGAAATTCTATTACGCAGTCGTGGATAATTATGCAGAAGGCTCGAGTCTTATAGGGAAATCCCGTCTGGCTTTCAATGTACAGGCGAATATCTACAGTCGAAGATTTCACAGTGTCTTCGCGTCGGGAGCAATCGATAACGAATAGGGTGTGCGTCTTGAACGCCACATAATCCAGAAGAGGGTGTTTGCCACCACCAAAGCTAGGGTTAAAGTCCGTATACCTTTTGTAGGCCTCACCGTACTCGCTCTTTGAGAAATCTAGATGCATTCTTTCCATAGGCCAAAATTCGCTATTTAAAGTTAAAGGAATATTGGAAATGTGAATATTATCAAATTCGGTGGGATCTTCTTTGATGTTGCTATGGCGGCCAGTTTGTAAAGCTAAGATAACGTATCGGGGACTCTCCACGGCGGCACACGTTTTCACTGCCCAAATTTAACGAGTGGCGCCTGTTTTGAGAGCAGGCAACTCATGAAGCTCGGAAAGCTAAGATAACGTATCGGGGACTCTCCACGGCGGCACACGTTTTCACTGCCCAAATTTAACGAGTGGCGCCTGTTTTGAGAGCAGGCAACTCATGAAGCTCCCATTTACGAAACGGTAAAAATATGCTGGAATCTGCTTTGACAGCTTGCAGCAAATCGAGTTTAACATCATCGTTGGGGAAAATGTGTCGGACTTTAAGTTCGATGTTGTTTATAGTCACTTTGCCCTTGGTAGCAGCCTCTGTGATTATAAGGCAATCGTCATCACTACGGCTCCGCACCAGGCGTATCGTTTGCTTACCCCACATCACTCGCTTGTAGTCGTTGAAAATCGAAAATAAATGTCCCAGCGGCTTGGAACTGTTGGGATCGTCGCACAAGTATTCTCGAGCTGTGCTCACGCGGCCGGGATCTCTCACGGTTTCAATTTCCTTGCCGCACAACTCGTATATTGGCGCTGTCGAAGAAGAAAGCCCCCGCATTTGGTGGCAGGGAAACATCTCCATTGCCTACTGTTCTAACTACTTGTCCCTGGATTGAGATGCAGGAATCTGCCATAGAAAACCAGCAATCTGTTTGATTGACGGTGATCTCAATGATATTATTGTTGCCGAATGACTTGACCTACGGATAGTAGGAGCGTAAATCCTCTCGTCGTACACTATCATCAAAATTTGGTTTGCGAAAGATATCGAACATTTGAGGAGTTGACATGGTAGCCGAGTTTTTGTAGAAACAATCTATTTGAGAGCGTGAGTGATCTCTTGCGAGGTTTCATGGAAACTGATGGTGATCGAGGAGTAGATGTCTTCTTATAATATGGTTCTTCATTATCAAATATAAGTCTACCCATTGTTATTGCAATTGTTTCAGCTCGAGTCGTACGATGATTTCCTCACCCCGGAAATTCAAGACTTCCGAGTCTTGGTTCAAAATGTGTAAAGTCAGGTTATGAATTTCACTTCTGTTTATCGGTAAATAGCGGTGTTTCGTCGATAGCGAAACCTAGATCCACTGCAATAGCGAATTCGTAGATTGTATGAGAGGGTGTGTTGTTGTAGAAAGCGCCCGATGTGATATTGCTGTCGAGATGAATGGTTCGAACTTTGATAATGATCACAGGTAGATCGGAGCTGTGAAGCTGATTGCTGGACAACACTCTTTGGGAAAAGCCCAGGATCTCACCGATGCTATCTTGCGGTTGAAAATCCACCACGTATTTGCTGCTAAATATTTCGCACTTGAGGGTGTTGTTGTTGGGCTTCAAACTGAAGATTTTGTCAGCGTCCTTTGCCGAGTAAATGCCGAGCACTTTTCAAATGTGGGTTTCGATATCACCAATCTCATAGGAACCTTCCGACAATGGTATGGTTGTTTGCTTGTTTTGATTGTCAAACAGGTAGATTTTGTCACCACTCTCAATATTTGGGATACTGTTGTACGAGTGAAAACTCAGTAGTGCCAACCCGTAATTGTAGTTTGGGTCCAATTGAATAGGTGGTTGAAAATCGATCGATAGTATTGGACTGCGACCTATTAGCGTGATAATTACAGACATGACTGAACAATGTACCAGCTTGCCGTCTATTAATATACTCCTGCTGTACTTATCTGGTACTCGGGAAATTAAAAAAGTGTTCAAAATAGTACTATTTTTTATTATAGAGAAATTTCAAACATAAATATCTACAAATCGATTCGTTATAGTTTTGATAAGAGTCATTATTGTAGAGGATCCTGACTCTACGACCAAAGTAGTCGGCTAATTCTCGGAGTGGTTTCAAGTTGCCAAAGCTGTCAAAGTAGTGGACGGTGTTTCCGTTTCGCACATAAGCTACCCAATGCTGTTGTTGCTGTCATCCAAATTAACGACACCAGTCTCCTTTAGATGTGAGCGTACGGGTAAGGCATCTTGCATAAATACACCCCTGAAGTTGGGGATTTTCAATTGCTTGACGTATATTTCGAGCTCATGATTGTACAATGCTCGATTGGGTAGCTTTATTGGAAGTTTTTGAGTTCTTCAGGTAAAGCCCGAAGCCGTTCCTGGATTTTTCAGAAAGAGACCGCTCGCTTTCTTCGCAATCTCTTCCATGGCTTGATTATGACGTTGATCCTCCTCCAGCTAACGATCCCACAGCACTAAGGCCTGCAAACAGGGGTATGAGAGGGAGAAAACCACCCTTAGACTCAAATGGGATCATCCGAGGAACGCGGATTTACTTTCATCCGCCAGCCTTCTTAATGGATGCCCGGGCTGCTCTCAACGCCATTAATGAGGATTTACGCACGTTACCACTAGCTCCAGCCATAGCTTTGATGGTGGGCAGGAGCACATGTTGCCGGAAAGATTTTTTCCCGAGTCTTTTCTTCATGCCAAGTCCCATCTTACGTTTGGCCTCCATGCCCGTCGTAATAAGCCAAGAAGCTGCTTTTTCACCAAGTGAAGCGTCGTTGGACTTAAATCTCTCCCAGGCGCGATTTTCCAACTCGTAATCGGCCTTGTGCCGATCTACCAACGACTTGTATTTGCGATATCGTGTGCACGACAAGCAGCGTCTGTCTTGTTTATTCCCTGTTGGCCCTTGGAGAGACGGTCTTCAAGTTTCGTACCGGGTCCACAAAACTGATAACCGGATAGATGTAGCTCAAAAGTTAATTTGTTGATGGCGCTATTCAGTAGACTACCTCCTTGGAGAGCTAGCATAATACTGAATGAAAGCTCTCGGGAGTGATGTATTTATTAAACAATGACAAACGACCTCATCCTCAGTCTATCGTACGATGCAATTGAAACAACAGGATGTCCAATTGCCTATCGAAAATTTCGACTTTGTTGACGGCAACACACCAACGACAAGACGACACGGACCACTACTGCCAAATTCCGTTCGTGCAATCATCTGCGGTCCAAGCGGAACTGGGAAAACCAATGCTGTCCTTTCGCTCCTGTTCAGTGAAAACGGCCTGCGATTCGAAAACCTCTACGTCTACTCCAAGTCACTCTACCATGTGTAACTCACTAGAAATTCACCTCAAGGAAACAATCACAAAATTCGAGGCTGCATTCAATGCCATCAATAATGAGGCATCTCAACAATATAAACGCATAGACGAAGTGGAACTTGCTGTGAACCGCAAAGTGATCGATACCGAAGCCGTGTTGAAAACCATACGTGAAGAGAAGGCTACAGAATTTGCAGAATTAAATGACCTTAGAAATCGTATTATCGGAGTGGTGCCTGAGCTCTACAAAGACATGCAAAAACTAGATGATGACACAGCTAGTAAGATTTCCACAATAGACTCCAAATTGACAGCTTTTATGAAAATGTTTACTGACTATGAAAGCTTAACTACAACGCGACTGAATCAAATGAGTAGTGAGCAGAAACATTCTATAGAGGCATTAAACCGACAAGTGTCTATCATTAACCGGAAAATCAAAACTGCCGTTGATGTACCCACTCACTGAAATAACACCACTCCAGGCTCCCCATAAAACAGTTTCTTAATTACTCTTATAGTTAGTATACAAAATGGTGTCTATTGCAAAACATTCCAAGGAAGAAGTTCAGCTGGTTAAAGAGCTGCATCGTCCTGTGCGAAGAAAGTTTCCACGTCGCCGTGTGATAATCAAAGGTTTCGATGACTTGTGGCAGTCCGATCTCGCACAAATGAATCAGTATGCGAAATCCTATAGAAATTTCAAGTTTTTTCTGATCGTAATCGATTGCTTTTTAAAGTATGTGTGGGCGAGACCGCTGAACATGAAGTCAGGTGAAGAGGTGACTCGAGCCTTTGAGAGTATTCTCGGGGAAAGGCAGCCGAAAAACCTTCAAACCGACCAGGGTAAAGAATATTTGAATAGTCATTTCTAGCGACGTATGAAATCCCACGGGATCAATCATTATAGCACATTTAGTGGTTTGAAAGCCGTAATAGCTGAAAGAACAATCAGAACGCTAAAAGAGCGTATTTTCAAGTACTTTAGCTTGAATGGGACACACAAATGGATTAATATTTTACCGGAAATCGTCAAAGACTACAACCATCAAAAACATTCCAAGACATAGATAAGACCTTTGGACATTAATAGAAACAACGCACGCAACATAAGCGTGTACAATAATCTAAAGATTGCTGGTTCTGGAAAACTTAAAGTTGGAGACGTAGTGTGAATCAGCAAGGTCAAGCACTTCTTTGACAAAGGTTATCTACCGAATTGGAGCACTGAATTGTTTAAAATAACTCGCAGAAATATAACTAACCCTGTTACGTACCTCTTGGAAGATATGTCTGGTACACCAATTCAAGGGGGTTTCTATGAAGAACTTTACCCGGATGCGTATCTCGTCGAGAAAGTACTGCAACGAAAAGGCAACAAGGTTAACATTCGCTGGCTCGGATTTAATCAGACCCATGATTCCTGGATTAATGCTAGCAACAAGCTATAGATCTAATTTCTCATCTTGACGTGGGAAACCAATTAGGAGTAGGGATAAATTTATAAAACTGTGAAATATCCCAGACCAGATTTCAGTTTTTATGTAATAGTGACAATGGAATCAGATGAAGGGTATAAAAGTGACTGGAGTGTATACTCTGGTAGAACTGTGACATTTTCACCGAGTATTCATGAGCACAGCAACAGTTATAATATGTTATAACATCAACTTTTAAATTAAACTGAGCTGTCCATCTGGGATCCATCTTGAATCACAGGCCTCAATTTTGGCACGAGTCTGGACAGTGGTTTTGGGAAGGTCCTTAGGTTGTCTGAAGTGGAATTTTCGTCTTTTGGTGGCTTCATGACGTCTTGATATGTTTCTGTTTACAAATGGCTGGTTGATAAGGTCGTCCAGGTCCCTGGAGTATTGATCCAATTTATGGCTCGCTATGGATAGTTCGTCCATATTCAAGTCATCCAGCTTTAGGGGCTTGAGTTCTGGAATATCTAGTTTTTCGGGGTGAGAACTGCAACAGTTGTAAGGGATTAATACAGGGTATGAATTGTCGGAAATGTTTATAAGTTTTTGAGGTTCCGCTTGTATTATAGTGATTCCCACGAAAGCACTGCAGTTTGATTGTAAGCGAATAATGGTATTGTTTGTTAAAACTATTGTCTTAGTATCTATTCCCGCACAATTAATTGTCACATGTAAGGGCTCGGACACTATAACAATCCACGTGTTAGTTTCTAGTCTTTGGACATTGTATCCTTCACTGAATACAACAGAGCTTTGGCAACTCTCCGGTATACTACGGATGTTCTTCAGAAGTTGAGCTTCGCAGGGTGCATTGGAGTCGATGGGGTAGGCATATAACTCAGAACACAGTTTTTGTTGTGGAGTGAGTGGCTTGCATACACTCAAGTCCTTAATGGGTATGTACATTAGAGAATCATCGTTTCGCGCAATATATTTTTGTGTGAATGAAAGAATATGATGAAAACCAGTTCTGTCATCTAAAATTGGGATAGGATATAAGTGGTAAGCGGTGTAGAGTTGTTGCTCTACAAGAGGAATTTTCAAAATAAAGACTAAATCTGAATTGGTTTGAAACGCTTCTAATTCGATTACTTCCAAGTATTGGGCGACACTTGAATATCTGACGAGTAACGGTAGATTATTTTTGACAAGATTTTGCGAAATTTCCTGTAGTGACTTTATCAAATGATCAGGTGTGATTATTGAGGAATGAATTATTTTTAAGCGAGCAAACGTTATAGGATTTAAAATTTCATTGAGGTTATCCTCAAGAAATAAATAGCTTGCCATTAATTTTTCGCATATTCCCAAAAATGACTGTTTTGCTTGGATAAGGGCTATTTTGTCGTTTAGAGTATGTATTGCCAAATCGATTGTGTCAATGTTTTCGTTAAAGTTTGCTTCGTCAATTTGGAGTTTCTGAATGGTTTCATTGAAAGTTTTGATTATAGAAGTAGTTACGCTTATTTGATTTTTTAGGAGATTCTCTACTTGTTATTGTCCCTGATTAAGTTTGTTGATACCATCTGTGAAAAATGCGCCATCGGTAGCATCAAGGTTTCTAGTGATGGCTTTAAAGATGGTTCCTACATCGTTAATTAGTCCTCGTTTGGATCTTTTAGTGTCCATGAATATTTCTGAAAATTTAGTTTTAATTGAATCTGAAATTTGGGATAAGAGACTGATTTGAGTTTGTACATCAATTCGGAATGCACTTATGTCATGAAATTTGAAACCTGGGATGGGATCGACAGTGTTTTCTAATGTTTTGAGGATTCTGTTGTTGTTTTCAAAGATGTCTTTAAGTATCGTCAAGTTACGATAAACTAGTAATGTCCATTTATAGTTGGAGATGACTATTCTAGTTTCGTCGTGATAGTAAATACCAAGAGTGTTGTTTATTGGTTTGATGTTGAACTGTGAGACTGCTGATCCGAACAGCAGTAGTAACCTGAAAAGAAAGTTAGTTTTCAGAATAGAGTTTCATTCTGTCGAAATTAACTTTCGTTCGTTGGTGTGTTTTGAGATTTAAAAGTGTGGCTGAATTATTGTGAATGTCTAAAATTTGGAATGGACCGTTAAATTTGTTATGAAGTTTGTCTTTAATTTGGGATTCTTTGACGTAAATTTTGTCACCAATTTTAAATTCGGGAAGTTTGTCGGAAACGTGTTTATCAATACGTTCTTTAGCCTTTTGCTTTTGTAAGTCAGTTTTTTGGCGGGCTACTTTGTAGTAATAAGAGATGCGATTGTTCAAGTCTCGTATATATTTACTAATCAGTTCCTTATGGTTGTAGATGGTTTCTGGTGGTCTGCTGGACGTATGTCCAAATACTAGTTCATAAGGCGAAAAGCCATGGGTCTTGTTTGTCGAGTTATTGTAAGCAATAACCGCATACGCGAGTACATTTAGGGGATGTTCATCTGGATTTTCGGCTTTATGGATTCGAATCATTTCTAACAAAGTAGAATAAAATCGTTCTACAGAGCCATTTGTTTGCGGATGTCCTACGCTTGAATAAGTTAGTTTAATGTCGTACAGTTTACACAAGTCTTTGAATATGGCGTTGTCAAATTCCCTACCATAGTCACAATGGATACGCAATGGCGTACCAAAATGTTGGAAGTATAACATCATAGTACTGACAACTGATTTGGCTGATTTGTCTGCCAAAGCATAAGCTTGAGAGTATTTTGTCAGTTCGTCTCTTACAGATAAGATATAGTTTCTGTTAGGTATTTCTAATATGTCAATATTAATTCGCTCAAACGGTGTTTTAGGCGTTTCCGTAATGACGAGGGGATTGTCTAAGTTTTTGCGACACGCTTTAGTTTTTGGCAGTTCTTAACGAAATTTTCAATGTCTTTTGTGAAACTTGGCCATATGTACATTTCCTTAATACGGCGGACGGTTTCGTTAATGCCGCGGTGCAAGTTATTTTTCCCGTTATGATATCGTTCAAGGATCAGCGGTATTTCGTCCTTTTCGAGGGTTTTTGTAACGTTTTGGCAAATTTTCCATTTGATTTCTTTTTCAGCGAAAATGAAAGAGAGCACCTCTAGAATTGGAAGATCGAGATTATTTTCGACACAGTATGTTTTAGATGGAGATAAAGTATCTTGATGTTTGTATATTGATGCAAAAAGAACTTCATTTAAAATGTCAGGATCATTTGGAAGTGGGATTATGAAATATTGCCTTCTGCTTACGGTTTTACTGGCGAATACATTAATTTTAAAGGTTTCGAAGTCAGCGACTTCCTCGAAAATATCTTCGAAGATGTCATGATGAAATTCCTGAAGATTGGATGATTGGGGGAAAATTAAAATGTTTTTATTTGTTTTGTCTAGTAGTTGGCAGTTGGAGAATTCAATTTTGCTGTAGTCAATTAAAGAAGTGGTTTTGTAACGTTCTATAAAGGTTTTAAATTCTACGGACATAGTTTCAACAGATATTTCATTTTGTTCGGGTTCAGGACTGTCGTCTTCGGATTCGTCGTTTAGGGGTAGGACTTTAAAGGGTGTTAGTTTCGATTTTGACTGAAATGATGAACATTCGTCGAGATGGTTAATTTTAATCCGTGATAAAGCATCAGCGTTCTTATTAACTTTACCAGGCTTGTAAATAATTTCATAGTCGTATTCTTCTAGTTTGACTCTCCATCGGGCAAGTCTACTACCGGGATCTTTTTTAGAAAATAGCCAGGTTAACGGACGATGATCGGTCAGTAGTAGGAACTTACGGCCATAGATTATCGGACGAAAATGCTTAACCGCCCAGACAATGGCTAAAAGCTCTCGCTCAATGGTGGAGTACCGGGTTTCGGCTTTACAAAGGGTCCTAGAAGCATATCCAATCGGTAAATCTTTACCTATTGGCCCTTGAGATAATACGGCGCCGATAGCAAAAGCGCTGGCGTCTGTAGTCAGTACAAACGGTTCGTCAAAATTTGGGTAAATGAGTATAGGGGTGGAAGTCAATGTTCGTTTTAATTCATTGAAGGATTTTAAGCACTCTTCGTTAAAATTGAACGGTTGGTCTTTTTGTAACAGTTTTGTCAGTGGTTTGGAGATCTTTGCAAAATTTTAAATGAACCTACGGTAGTAACCAGCACGCCCTACGAAAGATTTTGTGTCTTTAGGGTTCTTTGGTTGTGGAAAGTTTAAAATACAGTCTACCTTTGATGGATTGGGCTTCACACCGTCTTTAGTTATAAGATGTCCTAGTAAGCGACCTCCTTGCGGAGAAATTCGCATTTGTCAGGCTGTATTTTAAGGTTAGCCTTTCTGAGTCTTTTAAATACGTCTGTCAGTCGTGATAGATGGTCATGTATTGTAGGCGAGTAAATGATTATGTCATCCATGTAAACCAGACATCTTTCATTCTGAATTCCCATAAGAATGTTATCCATCACCCTTTGAAAGGTAGAAGGAGCATTCTTCAATCCGAAGGGCATCCGGACAAACTCAAAATGTCCGTTCTCGACAGTGAATGCAGTTTTCGCGATGTCTTTTGGGTCTATTTCTTTCTGGTGAAAACCAGAGGCGAGGTCAAGAGTCGTAAAGTACTGGCATTTGCCTAGTTGGTCTAGTAGGTCTGAGATGTTCGGTAGAGGGTATTTGTCATTGACTGTAAGTTCGTTAAGTTTGCGGTAGTCTACTACAACACGCCACTTCTGTTTTCCAGAGGCGTCTAATTTCTTTGGCACCACCAAACGGGAGAGGACCAAGGCGAATTAGAGGGTCGTATAATGCCTTCATAGAGCATTTTTGCTACCTGGGACTTAACTTCTTGTTTGTGTACTTGGGGATAACGGTATGATTTTGTATAAACGGGTTTCGCGTTGTTGGTATCAATACTATTGTTACGGAATTTACCCAAAGCCGACCCTGTGTCATTCAGCACGACAACAAACGCTTTACGATAAAAAATACGATTCTCGAAAAGACTCGGCAGCTGAAGGAGCCATGATGATTTCTACTGGAGAATTCTACGCTGGTGATATAAAAGAAGCACACCACGATCGCCAAGCAGATATACCGCGAGGACTAGCTTATATGAAAATGTATTGTGAATCAGCTGTTTTAAATGTAAATAAAGTTCTAGAAAAGTGAAAGTAAATATTAGTTGTTATAATTTTTAAATTGAACCCACGAAGTATATAACATTTGGTGTTAGAAGTGAAGGATTAAGTGCAGTTAACATCCTAAATTGATTTATGGAAACTCGTAGTATGGAAAAGATAGACGAAAAAATTGCACAGATTCTAGAAAAACGTGACGAGAAGGAGAAACAACATCAAGAAGAAATTCAACAAAGGTTAGTGAAATCTTTTGATGACAAACTTAAAATTGAGTTAGGAAATCTTGTCACTAATATCGATGAAAAACGTAAAATAGAATTAGAAAATCTTGTTTCCACGATGAAAAGTGAACAACAAAATCTGATTGAGGGATTATTCTCGAAATTGAATGAACAGCGACAAAATGATTTTAAAATATTTGAACAAAAACAAGATCATACTGAAGAAAAAAGACAAATGCAATTTGAACAACTAATGCAAATAGTATAACAAGTTAACGAAACAGTTAATGAAAGAATGCAAATAGTAGAATCAGATATAAAAGAGATAAACGACGACATAAAGATCCTAAAAAATAATGTGGAGGCCCTTGAAACCAAAGTAGATGACATCGATTCCATACAGAGCCAGGTGAAATTTGAAATCAGTGCTATTCAAAACAAGGTAGAAACAGAAATCAAAAAAATGCAACAGGACTTACAGCGAGGAAAATACCAGAACACCGTGAGTACCAAAGGTTCCTTTAGTAAACCACCCACATTCGACGGCAGTTCATCTTGGCCCATGTATAAACGGCAATTTGAGGCCGTGGCTACAGCTAATGGATGGGATAATCAAGAAAAATCTACTTCTCTGGTAATTTCTTTAAGAGGTCCGGCCCTAGAACTCCTCCAAAGCATTCCAGTCGATGAACAAGGCAATTTCGACAAGATCATCGCCATCCTAGACAAACGATACGACAATCAATCCTTGAGCCAGGTATACCAAGTCCAACTGAGTGGAAAAACGCAAAAATCCGGTGAAAGTCTTCAAGAATTCGAAGCAGAGATTAGACGGTTAGTTCATTTGTCCTATCCAGACCTGCCAGAGGAAACGAAAGACCAGTTGGCCACACAGAGTTTCATAAACAGCATCAGAGATGTGGAAGTTCAAAGACATTTAAGACTGAGTGGCGTCAAGAAGAGTAATGAAGCTCTACTTCGGGCTTTGGAAGTAGAGGCCGTCATGAACATGTCCAAGCCGAGGGTCCGAGCAGTTTCCTTCAACCAGGAAGAGTCATAGTCACCACTTCAAGCGCTGCTGGCTGGTCTGAACAAAATATTAGACCGGTCACAAAGAACTGGCACCAGAGGCCACCTGAACGATCACCGACCAAGGGTAACCAACAGAACAGCCACATGTCCAGGGACCGTCAGTCAGTCAGCATAGAGGGGCGAATGCTGACTTTCCCTCCACCAGCCCCCAAAACGTTATCCATCCGGGGATTTCGCCGAGATAGAGGCAGCCTAGTCATCAGAGGCACCATCAATGGGCGAGCAGTTAGCATCACCATCGATACCGGCGCCGCTGTGTCCATTGCCAAGTCCAGGGTCTTGAGAGCATCAGAAATTCGGCCAGTTAGCAATAACATCCAGCTCAGAACGGTCACCGGCGAGTCCATGTCAAAACAGGGTGAGGCAGATGTCGTGCTACAGATAGGGCATGATCCGGCATAGGGTCCTGGTAGCGAATATTGAGGACGATTTTATACTGGGAATGGACCTAATTAGCCAGCATGGATTTATGTTCGACCCGAGATATGATGTTCTTCGGTTCCTAAATGAGGAATTTGTATTGACACGGCCCGTCAACACATCAGTCACCACCATAAAAATTGTGGCAAAGTCTTCGGCTAGAATTCCCGGTCGAACGGAACAGATTATTCTTGGGCAGTTAGACAGCAATCCTGGGAGCTGCGTTGGAATGGTGGAGCCCGTACACTCAGCTCATGACTACTTAGTTGGACGGGCTATAGTTAAAACCGGACGAGATATACCAATCAGAGTCCTGAATCTGTCCAACAACGACATCAGAATTACCAATGGTCAAGAGATAGCTTGTTTCGAGCCAGTAGAGACCATCATCAATTGCGAAGAAGAGTACCAGACGTCGGTGAAGGAAACAGGGCCCGATAAAGAGTTCCTACAACAGTTTGCTGACCACTTGACACACTTGACACCAGAGAACCAGAAGAAAGCCAAGCAATTTATCACAAAACACTGGCAAATTTTTAACAGTAAAAATGGAACTACCGGTCGCACCAACATCATCCAGCATCGAATAGATATCGGAAAGGCTCAACCCATCAGAATACCACCTAGACGACTACCATTGGGGCAACAACAGGCCGTCGAGGAAAACATCGAGTCCATGTTACAAAATGGAGTTATTGAGCCATCCATCAGTCCATGGTCTGCTCCCGTCGTGCTAGTTAAAAAGAAAGATGGAACCACCCGATTTTGCGTGGATTACAGAAAGCTGAATGATGTCACGAAGAAAGACAGCTATCCACTACCCCGAATCGATGACACTTTGACCACACTAGCAGGCTCCCTTTGGTTTTCCACACTAGACCTAAAAAGTGGATATTGGCAGGTTGGTCTGCACGCAAACGACAGAGAGAAGACAGCGTTTCCACCAGTAAAGGGCTGTTTCAGTTCACGGTCATGCCCTTTGGGTTATGTAATGCACCCGCTACATTTGAGAGGCTAATGGAGTATGTACTGAGCGGGTTAACATGGAGGACGTGCTTAGTATACCTCGACGACATTCTAGTCATGGGCCAGACATTCGACGACCATCTGAAGAACCTGGGCGAAGTATTCTCCAGAATTAATAACGCCAACCTGAGACTCAATCCGAAGAAGTGTTCCTTGTTTCAAAAAGAAGTAGAGTTTTTGGGCCACGTAGTGTCCGAGTCAGGAATCCGCACCAACGAAGACAAGATAGAAGCCATCCGTGATTGGCCACTTCCCAGAGACAAACATGAACTCCGAAGCTTCTTGGGCCTCTGTTCATACTACCGGCGTTTTGTTGGGGGATTTGCCACCACCGCCGCCCCTCTACATCGGCAGACCACTGATAAAGAGACCTTCCATTGGAATCAGGATTGCGAAACATCATTCAGGCGACTGAAGGCAGCACTATGTTCTAGCCCAATCCTAGCCTTTCCTACACAGTCCGGCAAGTTCATCTTAGACACCGACGCCAGCAACACAGGTTTGGGGGCCGTCCTATCCCAGGTGCAAGATGGTGAAGAGAGGGTGATCGAGTACTACAGCCGTGGATTCTCGAAGCCAGAATGAAATTATTGCGTCACCAGAAAAGAACTTCTTGCAATAATAAGGGCTGTGGACCATTTCCATAAATACCTGTATGGTCGCCATTTCTTAATCCGAACAGATCATGCCGCACTCAAATGGCTGCTGGACATGAAGACACCGGAAGGACAACTGGCCAGATGGATGGAGAAATTACAGCAATATGACTTCAAGGTGGAACACCGTGCCGGCCGGTTGCACAATAATGCCGATGCCCTATCCAGAAGACCCTGTAGAGCGGAATGCAAGCATTGTCTGAAGACGGAACAGCGAGAGGGTATCTCCATCAGGCAGATCCGAGTGCAGGCCAATGAAGACTGGACAACGGAACAGTGCATCCAGGACCAAATGGCTGATCCAGACATCGAACCAATCTTGTCACTCAAAATGAGAGGGGCACCCAGGCCACGATGGGACGAGGTAGCTAGATACTCCGTCGTGCTGAAATCGTTATGGGCTCAGTGGGACTCTCTAAGAGTAGACAATGGAATGCTCAAGCGAGTTTGGGAAAGCGCTGATGGACGAGAAACCAAGTCCCAACTGGTAGTTCCGAAGAAAAAGGTACCAGCCATCCTGACCGAAGTACATGATGGAATTACCGGAGGCCACCTGGGCATGAATAAAACCCTAGACAAAGTTCGCCAGCGGTACTACTGGGTGAATTACTTCGAAGACGTCAGAGCTTGGTGCCGCAAATGTGCCACATGTGCCGCCAGTAAGGGCCCGAAAACCCGAACCAAGGGCAGAATGCAGCAGTACAATGTGGGCGTCCCATTTGAGAGAATTGCCATCGATGTCGCCGGTCCGTTTCCCGAGTCTGAGAGGGGGAACAAATACATTCTGGTCGCAATGGATTACTTCAGCAAATGGCCTGAGGCATATGCGATACCCAATCAAGAGGCAACCACGGTAGCGACGGTGCTAGTAGAACAACTATTCAGCAGGTTTGGCGTCCCGATGGAATTACATTCAGACCAGGGGCGTAACTTCGAATCGAATGTATTCCAGAAGGTCTGCACGATGTTGGGGATCAGGAAAACGAGAACAACACCATTACACCCACAGTCAGACGGAATGGTGGAAAGATTCAACAGGACCTTGGAACAACACCTATCCAAGGTCGTCAGCAATAACCAGCGTGACTGGGATGAGCATATTCCCCTATTCCTGTTGTCATATCGCTCTGCTGTACATAATAGTACAGGCCTGACCCCAGCCAGGGTCTTATTCGGAAAGGAGCTGCGACTACCATGCGACTTGGCATTTGGCTCCCCTGAAGAACCTCCCCAAGACATCGACGATTATGCCGACCAGCTCCGACATAACATGCTGGCAATACACGAATTAGCCCGAACGCAGATGTTGGCCACCAGTGACCGGATGAAGACGCGATACGACCTCAAGGCCAATTCAGTCGGGTTCCAGGAGAGAGACAAAGTCTGGCTGTACAACCCCCAACGGAGCAAGGGTAAATCCCCAAAGCTTACGCCCGCCTGGGATGGTCCATACGAAGTGGTCAAGAGGCTGAATGACATCGTCTACCGGATCCGTCGAAACCCCAAGGCTAAATTGAAGGTGGTTCACTTAGATCGACTCGCTCCCTACCATGGAGGGGATGTTTCTGATCGGGACGATCAGAATTAAAGGGGGAGCAGTGTAACGGATATTACCCAAAGCCGACTCTGTGATAAATAATATGATTCTCGAAAAGACTCGGCAGCTGAAGGAGCCATGATGATTTCTACTGGAGAATTCTACGCTGGTGATATAAAAGAAGCACACCACGATCGCCAAGCAGATATACCGCGACGACTAGCTTATATGAAAATGTATTGTGAATCAGCTGTTTTAAATGTAAATAAAGTTGTAGAAAAGTGAAAGTAAATATTAGTTGTTATAATTTTTAAATTGAACCCACGAAGTATATAATACTATGTTTGATTTCGTTTGTGAATGATAAGTGATCGCCTTCGAGGTAGAATATGTCTGAAAAGTCAAGGCATAATTGTAAGATTAAATCTGACTCTTCGTCGTTTAAGTGTTCTAGTCGAAGTTGTTTAACGATTTCTTCTTGTCTGCCGGGTTCGTTATAGTTCGAAGGAATATTTTGTGAGAGTGAATTCACAGAAAAGTTTTGTAACGGTTTGAGTTAGATTTGAAAAATTTACTATTTTATGGATGGCATTCGCATTTAGAATGGAGGTTAGAAATTGGCCTTTGCTGTCTACTGTAACAACTGCATTAGAGAGGTGAACTTTTTCAATTTCCATACCTGTTAATAAAGCTTCGGTGTTTCTTAGTTCACAGCTAAGTTTAAAGATTTGTTCGGTACGGGGTTCAATCGAAATTGTATTAATGGACATATAAGAAGGGGGACATTGTATAGATTCAGTGGCATTGATTGTATCGTCTGTAACTTTATAAAGCGGAAGTGTCTTAAAATTGGTTATTAATTGTTTTTTGTCAAAGTCAATAATGCAGTTGTAGTGCTCTAGAAAGTCAGAGTCTAACAAACCGTCGAATTCTATATCAAGGTTGCAGATGTAAACCTTGTGTGGGTCTTTTATATTAAAAGGGACGAGGGTCGATTCATTTATAAGAATTTTCTGGTTGGTAATTCCCTGAATTACCACATTTTCCTGAAATCTATCTCAGAACCGTGTGCAAGTGTCTGGTTTGAAAATTGAAAGACCAGAACCGGTATCTATTAAGAGTTTATATGTGTTAGAGGAATCTGTGATGTAGTATAGATTTTTAGAATTTACGGCCAGAAGCGATCTTATAGAAAGCTCTGTTCGAGGAAGTTCAAATTCGGGTCGAAACTGTCTAGATTTAGCGTTTGAATTTGGGTGTGAAGTTCTGTGATTTCCGGGGGTTCCGTTTGGAAAGGGAGGTTCTGAAAATTTACGGAGGAAAATTCGTGTTCATTTTCAACATAGTTGTCACATTTTGCGTTATCTGCTTTTGAGTAATAGTCGTAATCAATTTGTGTCGAATCGCAGTAGTCTTGGTCATAGGTTTCAAAATCAGTATTTTGGTATTGAGTTTCGTATACGTTATTATTGGGTTGGTCGTACCCATAATTATAAGAATTGTTTAAGTGATGTGTTCGTTGTTGTCGGAAAAAGTTTTGGTTAGGTTTATATTGACCTGAACTTTGGGGTTGTATATTGGTTGAAGGACGAGGTTGTTGAAAGTTTCTGTTCTGCTGGAAACCCTGAGTATTGGGTTGGAATTGTGGCTTATTCTGGAATTGGCCCGGTTGTTGTGAAAATGGGTTAGGACGTATGTTTGAAAAGTTTTGCCCATAGTTTTGATTTTGTTGTATTTGTCTCAATTTAGTGAGACATTCGTTAACAGTATGCCCCATTCTTTTACAGAAGGAACATTGTTTTTGCACTGGAAACTGGTTGGGTTTACGAGGAGGCGGACCTTGGTTTCTAAAATTCGAAAACTTTTGAGTTTCTAAATGATGGAGTTGGAGTTCACGTTTAATACGTGAAACAGCGGTCAGAATGTCTTTAGGATCGCTAGCACGAACTAGTTGTCCTATCTTCGGCTCTAAGCCTGTTAGGAGGCTATTTAGTGCCATGGATTCTATCAAGTCGATTTGGGCTTGTTTTTCTTTTTGAGTTAAGTTTTGTTTGTTAAACGCAGCAAGCATTTTTGCTTGGTGAGTTTGTAGTCGGGCTGAAAATGTTATGGGGGATTCAGTATTTAATTGCCTCATTCTTTGAAGATCTTGAATCAAGGCTGAGAGATCTCTAGGATCTCCAAAGTGGTTCTCTAAGAGTGTCTGAATTTCAGTTAATTGAGTCGGGTTGCGAGAATTTATAAGTTCGGCAGCTTTGCCGCGAAGTTTATTTTTTATGTGCAATATTAAAAGTACTTGTTGATAGTTAGTTGCCATACTATACGCAGTTTGGCATGAAGAAATGAAAGTATTTAAAAATATAGAGTTTCCGTCATATTCCGGAATTATTGCGAAAATTTCGGATATTTTGTATGGCTCTACAGTAGGAGTCGCAGCACCTTGTCTTGTAGTTGCCATTTCAAATATTCAAGTGTTACGAAAAAATAAAATTAAATAAAGCAGAAAAATTGGAAGTAAGCAAAGTCACACAAAATTATAAAAATATCAAAATTATGGTATGAGTAAATGGTTAAATAAATTCAGCAGTTTGCGAACACAATAAAATAAAGCGAGGTAAAATAATAGAGAATAATAATAAATTTGTTTCAAAAAGAATTATTCAATGCTTAAAATATGGTTTGAAGGAATAAGAAATATGTGTATTTTAAACAAGAGAACTGATAATAATAATATAAAAATAAAAATAAAAATCATTTCAATTGATAAATAATTAAATCAAAAACGAGATGTTTCTACATACGTTAGTAGTACCCTAGGCATAGGACTTGTTCTGCGGAAGCGTCGACTGGTTAGCTGTATCGTTGCGTGTTCCTTGTCTCTGCTGCTACAGTTGTTGTCTCAAACAGGTAGGTATTGTCCACGATGATTTGGAAATCTCCACAGTCAGTTAGTATACACGTGTTCTAACAGTGTTGGACAATCCTACTGACTGCGCCAATTTCATATCTTTAATTTCACTTAAGACTTTTTAAAAAAAATTATTTTATTCAAAACAATAAAATCAAAAAAATAACACTTTTAAACTTGTAAAAATAATAAAATGTAAATTGAACTTAAAACTAACTGGACAGAATAAAAATTATAATGACGACTGTGGGATCGCTTCGGTTCTATTTAAGATTTACTAAAAGCTGCAGTCAGCGAGAAGATATTCACACGATGCGTTCCCACGTTAACATCGGAGTACCAGGAAGCTGTTAGCGTAATATGATACCGTTGCATCATACACGTGTGTACAATTCACACCTAACACACACACACACACACACTATATATATATATATATATAAATATGTGCTATATGAAATAGATGAGATCGTCTGCAGTCATCAACTAACTGATCCTTACCTAAGACTCATTATGATAGTAAAACGACTTAAACAAAGTTATAGTTTTATTTTCAAATAGCAACAATTTAATATGTAGTTAATATCTTATTTAATACAGTTTTTAGCTGATCATACAAAGCCATAATAGGACAATCAATGCCGAAAATATCTAATGTCAGTTTATCAGACTTTTGAAGCGAGTTAGTAAACTGATTGAATTCAAAGTACCTATTGTCTTGGAAGAAGTATATCAATCCATTAATATACCGGATTACCCCTCTAATATTTGGAGGAATGCCTGCAAATTTTCTGTTAATATAACCATATTCCTTCGACTCCAGAGAACACTCATCTATTTCCACAAATGTGTTTTCCAATAGAAAAAAGTAAGTTTGCCCAGTGTATGTACTTACGGCAGCAAGAATTTCGTCTCCAGTTAGAGCTATTTTGAGATCGGTAGCATTGAGGCTTTTAATTAATTTGAAGCTATGATCTTCTATGTAAAAGAGTCTTTTTCGATCAATAATTGTAATTATCTCTCCAGAAGGTCGTTGATAAATTGATGTTATTTCAAAAGCACCAGGAGCCAAAAATGTAAAAATTTTCGCAATAATATATCCTTTGATGTGAAATTCTTTGTTTGAATGTCCATTATCCAAAGTCTATCTTTGTATATGATATATAAATTTGTGTGTAAGACAAGAAACTGAAGATATTTAGGTTCGACTTTACACAAGTCTATTATTTTATTAGTTTGTTATTATTTGATTCTGTAGGTGTAGTTTTCCTTGTGATTGAGGGAGTGCTTGCACCAGCACCAACAGCAACAAGCTGACTTGTTTTGTAATTTATGTAGCTTTCCTACAGTCATGTTTTTTGATTTGCTTTAGCAACCTTGTTATTTCAGCTTGATTATTAAATTCGTGGTTCAACTCAAATGTTCTGCATTTTTTTATAAATTCCTCAATACAAGTAAGAGTTTGGTCTGATTCCATTTTTCCCATTATTTGTGCTTTTCTCAGATGGTGTTTAAATATCTTGTTTCAGTAGCTAATATCTGATTTCGAACAGCACCCTAGGATGAAATCCACCTCCAAGCTCCTGCAGTTCGATGAAATTAATGTATAATTTTCCCAAAGAAAATTGTTCTAGATAGGGCTTATACGTGTCCGTGACCCGTTTTGGTAAAAGGGCCACGTGATTTTCTAGCTCTATCAAGATCGTTTCCCCAAATTTCGGCTTGACTAGTTTGACAGAAATTATTAGATATTTTTTCCCTGGCTGCAGGTCTTGGATTTTGATGCTTGGCTTGCTCACAGCTTCTGCGGAGGACACGGCATTAATTTTAGATAGGAAATCCATTTCTATAACAAATACACACAACCAAATATTTATTTATTTATAAAATCATTTGTGAAACTAACTTTTTAGTTTAGAAATCAGTCGAAAATTTACTAGTAGTACAATAGAATGCTGTGCGCTCTGTATGGGCAGTAGAATGCTGTGAGCTCTAAAGATGTCTCAACTACTGAAAAATGTATTGTAGGAAGAGTAGATTATCGCTGGACCAATGGGCAGTAGAATGCTGTGAGCTCTAAAGATGTATTAACTATTTGTGCAAGATTAAATCTGTAATTAATAAAATATTTTTAAAAAAAATATAACCGACTTCTACCTATAACTAAAAAGCTAAAAATAATTATAACAAAATACAACTCTAGCAAATAAATAACACATTCAATGTTGTGAGGTACCTACCCAGGAAGTAAAAAATGTAAACATTAAAAGGTGCTCATTCTGTCAAATTTATTACCTACCAATCTAGTATATTTTTGAAGCCGGTGCCAAGCAAATCTAAAATCCTTCATTGCTTACTTATCTACTAATTCATCAAACTGGATTGTTGCTTGGTACCGACTTCAAAAATATACTAGATTGGTAGGTAATTAATTTGTACAGAATGAGCACCTTTTAATGTTTACATTTTTTACTTCCTGGGTAGGTACCTTACAACATTGAATGTGTTATTTATTTGCTAGAGTTGTATTTTGTTATAATTATTTTTAGCTTTTTAGTTATAGGTAAAAGTCGGTTATATTTTTTTTAAAAATGTTTTATTTTCAACTTTTTTTTTGAACTCAGGTAGTTTTCATTCTTAATTTTTTATGTATGTATAACCTGAATAGACAGAACCAGGTAACATCGAAAGCCTCAACATTACATTATGATACTTTCTCATTTAAATTGCCAGGTAAATCTTTACGAACAAAATATATTTATGCCTTATGGACTACGCCATGTAACCTTTTTTCAACTTTTTTTGACAACCCTGTATAACTACATAATTCCACTCCAACCTATGTACCAACCAGCCTGTACATACGACTGCCCACGGACAAGCATAAATTTAGCTGCCTTCTGTAAACTATAGGACGGAGTAGAATCTATCCTATATTTATAAAGTCAAATCCGTCCTATATTTCAACCATAGTATATAACTCCTTGTGGGCTACCCCATAAATTATTTCCTTTTTAACATTTTATGTTATCGCCCTGTGTAACATTAATTCCTCTCCACACTTTATGCAACTTCTTATGGGCTATAAAACAAATAATTTTTTAATCACACTGTATAAATAAATTATATTTCAACTGCAGCATATATTTCAACCATCCTGTATATGATTTGCTTATGTCCACATCATGTAACCCTATATTTTAATTTCACTTTTTTCCCAACATTTTTATACCACCAAACGTCCAGTCCACCCTATATTCCAACCATCCTGTATATACGGCTGCCTACGGACCACTATCATTCAAGTTCGTCCTATATTTCAAATCTTCATATAAATGCAACTCCTTCTATCACTTTACTTTGTGATTTTGTTTGCTGTAACTAATCACCCTGTCTATAAACGTATCAAATAGCAGTTTAACGTTTGACATTTGTTGTCACTGAATTTTCTATTAGGCCGGGAGAATGTAACAACCAAAACCACCGTCTTCGCAAAATGGAAAAATTTGCATTTAAATAGGTATTTGCCTGGTATACAAACAAAACGAGCTTGGTACTCATTGATTTACGGAACCGAAAATACTATGCTTTACTACCTATATGCTTGAGATGTACATAGAAAATTTTCAAATTCGCAAATAAAACTTCTAGTGCCTAAAATTACCGCACTATTACGTTGGAATTAAAATATTTATGAGGAAATGTCCGTTATGTCATTTCGATGAAATTTTTGATGAGAATTTTGGAATTTTCGGCGATTTTCTGCAAAACTGCAAGTTGCACGTCGCAGAAAAGTATATGAGATCACCTAAGGATCCTCCTTAATAGATTAAACGTTAAAAAAGTATACACGTCCATAAGGAGTTATAGAAAAATCGACTAAAATACTAGAGATATTGGTCGATTTCCATGCACGCATGTGTTCATTCACAAATTTTATCACTTTACCAATAGAATTCTTTTCCAAAATTTGAAGTTTCACCAATCCGGATATATATTCTATTAAACAAAACCATATACGTTCAAAACGGTGCACCACAGGAGAAGAAATCAGGTAACATACATACAAAAAAGCCAAAAAAATACGGGACGAATTGATAACCTCCTCTTTTTTGGAAGTCTGTTAAAAATACATGGATATGAGAAATATATTTTCAAATGAAAGTAGAAAACTCAAAAGTACGCTTAAAACACCTAAAAATGTGCGTGTTATATTCAACAGCAATCGGACATTCAATTTAAAAAAGTTGAAAAATTTGAAGATATATATACATACATGTATTTCAAATGCATTCACTATAAGGTTATTGTTGGAAGAGTAGATTATCCCTGGACCAATGAGCAGTAGAATTCTGTATTAACTAGTTGCGGAAGATTAAATCTGCAATTAAAAATACATGGATATGAGAAATATATTTTCACATTTCATAAAGCTATTTTAACATTTAATAAAGAAATTAAGAATTCAAAAATGTTAGGATTAATTATATATATATATATATATATATATATATATATATATATATGGTATAAAAAATAGTTTAAATTACTAGAGTTGAATATACAATTACTTTAAATGAAAGTAGAAAACTCAAAAGGACGCTTAAAACACCTAAAAATGTGCGTATTATATTCAATAGGATAAATCGGACATTCAATTTAAAAAAGGTGCAAAATTTGAAGATTTTCACATTTCATAAAGATATTAAAAATTAAGAATTCAAAAATGCTAGGATTAATTTTATTAATTCAAATGAAAGTAGAAAGATATAATGTTAAATAAATACTTACATAATTTATAAAATGCACCCACTAAGAAACTGTACTTGTATCTTCGAACACTTGATAACGAATAATATTAAATTCCTAAATCTCGCTTATTTATTTCACCACAGTAACCGGGTCCATCGTTAATTAGATATTCTACTTTTTCTGATATTTTGTTTGTATTCAAAACAGCAATCTTGTCTTCTTTTCGAAGTTTCGAAATATGCGTTAAAATGTTATGGTAATATATAATACTGCTAATCGTATTCTCAGGGTCAGGTCAGTGCGACTAATTCCATATTTGGTCGGGCTTATCTTGTTTTCGTCGTTCCGAAAATGTTTCGTAATGACGCCGGGATATTTAACTAATTAATAATTATCGTATTTTCTTGGTCTCCGAGACCAATATATTTGTTTTATATTTACTAAATAAGGTTCTGAAATTGAATCGTTAATTATGTATATTATTGACTTGCGATATATTCTTGACTTCGAGGTCGACAGAATTATCGTTGTGTTAATGAACTAATTACATATTGTTGATTTTTATTTAGTAAATTTACATGGTTGGGAATAAATGATTTAAAATAAAAATTCGGTTCTCAGGAATATTAGTTCTTCTAACACGATTCTTTCAGTAATAAAACAATTAAATATAACTTCCTATTCCAGGTAGTTGATTATTATTTGTAGATCTTAAGTTTAGATGACATATTTATATCTGCACGTGTTTCTCAAAGAACATTTTCTGTCAACTTTTCTAAAATATCGGTAATGAGTATTTTTTAGCGATATTCTACAAAGATCTATGGTAGTGAAAAATCTCTTTTATATATTATTTACAATCAAACTTTGCATATCGAATTCAGTTTCAATTGTTCACTCAAAGCAAACGGTAGCTATGAATTTAGAAAAAATAATGACTGACACCAAGCGTTTTAAATTTGATGATCAATCGCTGGCAACTCGTAGAATACAGCCCAAAGATTTAACTGGAAAACTTAATCCCTCCGTTGGCTTCTATGAAGTACCTGACGTTTTATCAATTAATATTACAAAAAATCATGTTACTCTCAAATCTCCGAAAGCAACTCTTGATCTAGCTCAGGAGAGCTTAAAAGTTTTCAAGACGTACTTAGAGTATGCTTATCGATTTGACAATGATCCTGAAATGGGAAAGGAAGAACCTGAAAGCCTGTAGGATGAACAGAACGATTCCAGATAGCTATATATCTCTTGGAATATGGTTCAATGATGACTTCCTTTCTGTATCGAACACGACCAAACCTATGTTAAACACTGTTCTTGTTTTATTTATTTTTTATTTCCAGCAGAGATGCAAATATAAAGATATTCTAATTATTTCAGACTTTCAACGCAAAATCAATTTTTAAAATTGTCTTTCATATAGTATTTACTTCTAAGTTTACTTCTAAGTATTTACTATTTATATTCCAAACATTAGGTTCTCTATATTATTTTGCAAAATTTTGCAAGTCCCAAAATTTACGCTCGACCTGATGCAATCAATGCAACATATTAATATATACACCAAATATTTTTATTCCTAGATCCCATATCCCGACTTCTAATATCCCGACTTTTACCCCCGAAATCCAATTTCCCGCCTTTCACCCCCGAAATCCAATTTCCCAATTTTTCACACCAAATATCATATTCCTATAAACAACACTCAGATAACCACCATCTAAAAGACAACCTTATTCAAATGAATCGCCGTCATCGCGGAAACGAACAACCCACACAAGCCGACCCGCACATAGCCATCAACCAAAAGACAACATTATTCAACTGGCTTGCCAGCCCATATAGTGGAAACTTCAACACACACGACGGTGTCCCGGGCTCGAAACCCAACCAATGCTTTTTTCTATTTACCACAACCGCCGCATGATGGGGCCATTTTTATTCAAACAGCCACTACCTGCGCGCGCCGCAACCCGCAACACAACAATTTCAATTTAAAATTTCAACAACCAAAGTTCCCGCCGTTCTGGCCCTCGTCGTGGCGTTGAAGTTACCTTGCTCATTTACTAATGGGTGATTTACTTGATAGCCGAGTAAATTCAGGACACGCGGTTTGTAATACAGGAATAGACTACTGTGGCCCATTCTTTGTAAAGGAAAAAAGACAGCGTAACAAGGGCAAGGTAAAAATTTATGTAGCGGTATTTTTCTGTCTTTGGTCCAAGGCGATTCATTTAGAGGTGGCAGAAGATTTGACAACGGAATCCTTTTTTGCTGCTCTCGCTAGGTTCATTGATAAACGGGGAAGGTGTACTAGTTTCTAAATATTCTTATGATTGAGGAAGCTCCCACTCTCCCTATCGTAATTGTATCAATGTACTAGTGTTCGTTTATTTTTAAGTTAAGGTAAAAACCTCTAAGAAACAAGTTCACTGCTTAATTCTTAGATATCTTGTATCCGTCATCCGTTTAATATAATAAATTGTGAATTGGTAGTTTAAAGTTTAATTTTATTTCAACACGTACCGAACGCGATTAACGTCTTGTTTGGTAAGTTGGCGTTTTATACGAGAACGGCAACAAACAGTAAATATACATAACAATTTAATACATTTTGACATTAATATCTGCTTCTACCTCCAAGTTAATATATGTAATTTAAGTTAATTTGTCCATATATGTTCTTCATTTGTTCACAGTTAAACTTAATATTAAATGAAATCTGCAAAAAATATATTTGTATAATTTTCGAAATAATGTATGCTGATCTTTTGGGAGGAGACAATAAGTTTAAAATTTGACAAACATTTAGTTTATAATGTTTTAATGATCTATTTTTAAACACTGTTACTCTATTACCTCTTTCAGCAACATGATTATGATGTTATGCAGTTCACGTTCAATTTGAATATTTTGTAACACTTCTTGGTATCCCTATTGCTGTTGGTTTTGATTCATAGTAAGGTTATTTATCAAGTATCAGACAGATCATTATAGCAATTATTATTCTACTAATAGTGTAACAAAAAAACTGCTTTTATTTCATAAAGTACGTTTTGTTGAATTTTAACTCCATATTCGAAATCAATATTTCCTTTCTTTGCAATGAACTCTTAAAATCAAGGAGTTTTACTCGAATCCCCCATTTATTAAACATGGGCGAAACCGTGGATGAATCCATATAACATATTATATAGTGTACTAAGTAATTCGGTCTCGGTTCTCCATAAGTTATTACATGCACCGAATTGTTAACAAAGTTAAATGTGATCTGCAACCAGATTACTTAAAATAAATTATGTTATTCACGTCCGTCTTTGTAGAAACAGGTTAATAATAAAGCCATTTTGATTGTTTGACGTGACATTGTTAAACCGATTTGTACATGAACTTGAACATGAAGTTTTTTGAGCAAAGGTAATATATGAGTCACAATCGGAATCCCGATTCAAAAAAGGGAAATTCTTGCTCATTACATAATTTGCATTACCTTTGCAATTAACAATGTATTGTCTGAATATATATTTTCACTCTATTTTATGTGGTTACATATAAAATATCACATATTACATACCAAGGCCGTAGCCAGAAAATTATTTCGGAGTGGATTGGAAACCCCAGACCACCCCGCAGGCTACAGTATTGTTATATACTTACTCACTATCACAAGTTCCCGTAAAATATGAGCTCAAAAGAATATATATGTACACTGACAATGAATATTGGAGTATTTTGTCTGTTCATTGGGTTTTCTCTCCTCCAAATTTTTTCCTGCAACAGATAAGTATTTAAAAATTGTATATGTAGAACAAAGTGTAGTAAGGCAATTTCGTAAAATTGCCAGGATTACTGGCTGTCTGTACAGAGATTCTTCCTCACAGTTATTCTGAGAGAAAGAGATGTCTACAAAATGATCAACCAGTATTCCTGTATATAAGTAATGTATTGTATATTGTGTAATACTTATCTGTGTATGGAGACGTTTCAACTCCGAGTCTGGAGTCGTTGTCAATAGTTTAGTGCTGTTTTTGAGGTTTTTTCTAAAAAAATTTCGCTTTGATATTGAATTTGTTGTTTGTCAAAAAATTTGACACTGACAATTTGTCGTTTGGCGATCACTTGACGCTGAGGTTACCGTTTTTTTGTTCTGTTAGCAATAAATTCCTCCAGTCCAAATGAAGGTCGACTGAAGGTGCTCCGATTTTAGTGTTGTTTATCATCATACAGCTGGCTTCTTTAAGTTTTCTCTTTTTTTAATTTTCTTCTTTCAACAAAATCTTTGTTTTATCCCAGTCTATCCTATGGCTGCCGATGCTCGTTAATACATGATTGGCCAAATTTGATTTGTCAACATGTCTTCTAGAAATTTTATATTGGTGTTCTTTTTTCCTTACTTCTAAAGGTCTTGAAGTTTCACCGGTATAAGAATGGCCACAGTCACACAAAACACTGTACACACAATTTTTAGAACTCTGAGTTGCGTTAAACGGTTTGGTATGTGTGAGGATAGAGCGCAAAGTATTATTTGTTTTAAAAACAGTTTTAACGCTGTATTTATTTCCTAACCGCTTAATTTTTTCCGATACACCTGGGATATATGGAATTATGCTCATAATTTGGTTGTCTGTTTGTGTTTGGTTGGTATTAGTGTGATGGGTATTTGTGCTGGTTTGTTGTTGCGAGTTTCTTTCTAACTGATTTATAGTTTTATTTATAAAGTCTTGAGGATATTCATTTTGAAGTAGATGTTCTTTGATAATATTGACTTCTTTGTTAAAGATTTGGGTGGATGAAGATATGTTTTTTGCTTCATATAAGCACTTTACAACACCTTTCTGTACATTTAAGGGATGGTTGGAGTGAAAATTCAAATATCTATTAGTGTTTGTAGGTTTTCGATAAGTACTTGTACTTATTGTGTTGTTTGTTCTATCTATAAGTACATCAAGATAAGCAAGTTTATGCAAATTTTCCATCTCCATTGTAAATTTTATTGTGGGTTCTTGACTATTGATGTAATCTAGGAATGAGTGCAGTTCTTCAGCACCATCCTCCAAACCACAAAAATGTCATCAATGTATCTCCACCACACTTTTGGTTTATTCTTATATTTGTCTATGAATCTTTCTTCAAAATATGGCATGAATATATTACTGATTATAGGAGATAAAGAAGAACCCATGGCCATACCAAATTCTGAAGGAGATGTCTATAAACAAGAATTTATAGAACTCTATAGTTATAGAAACAGTTCAGCTTTGCAGTATCCACTTCCATTTAGACATGCACACGGTACCGACGAGGTATATCATACTTATGACAATATAATTTTTGAGTATGTTCCAGTTTCCCTTCCTCGATTTTCAGTAAACTTGTACTTGTAAGCTGACTTATTTTTTTTCTAAATTAAAAAAATTCAAAAGTTTTCTTTTCTGAAGAATATTTGTGGCATATTTTTCAATGTTTAAGCACTTTTTGGAACATAACATCACAAGTCACGAAAATTTCTGTATATTTTCAAACGTTTTGGAGTCTAAGTCAGACTACATTGTTAATGAAAGAAACTATGAAAAAAGGCACAATCCTAAAATGTAAAATGTTTGACAATATATATTATTTGACTTATGACTTAACTAAGAGAATATAATTTGATAATATAGACGGTAGCCCAGAAACTTCTAGAGATCATATAATAATAAAGTTCTTCAAATTTGAAAGGGGTTGCTCCGAGATGCGAGTTGACAAAATTGCGATCAAAAAATATTGTTGATTCAGTGATCCCAGTAAAATCATAAGGAAAAAGCCTAAGAAAATCTTATGAACTATCTCTTTATTGGGTTGTTCATAAGGACAAGACCATTACCAATTTCTTTCTTAATCATCGGCAACAAGGAACGATTAAATACTGAATCACATTGATCCCATTTGAATGTAATAATTTTTGATATTTCAACACGAGCGAAGGCGCAGGTAAAAGCTAATTACTACTAATATTATAAATTTGAATTTAAGTTACGCCTTCACGTCAAAAGTACACAACTGATTGTCATGAAACTTTGTACACATATTCTTAGAGGAATTAGAAAGGACATAGGATACTTTTTATTAAAAAAAATAAAAAAATATTTTTCGGAAGGTAATAAAAAATATATTTGGCAGACATCATTGTTTGTCAAAAAAATTGAAAATCAAAGTCAATAAATTTCAAACCCTAAGTGCTGTATTACCGACGGTCAAATAAATATCTTATTGACTATAGCTGCAGCTGTTTGGATTTTTCTATATTTAATATTATTTTGTTCTGTCAACGAATATAAACCATAACGGTCGTTATAGACATTATTGAAAAGTGGTAGTGTTTCGCCGTTCCTACCGTTCCTCTTTCCAGCGTTCCAGTTTCCAACATTCTCGCTCTCAGCGTTTCAGCGTCCTGTCAACCAAGTTTAAACATATTCCAACCATTCAACTTTATGGTATTTCCAACATTCCCATTTGCAACTGACTTTTTCCCAGCATTCCGGTCTTTTCTATCATTTCCATTTGTGGCGCCCCTGTTTCATCCTTTCGACTTCCCGATATTTCTAGCATTTGTAACGTCCCTGTTTCATCAATTCAAGTTCCTGCCATTTCTACCTATCCCATTTCCAACATATCTGTTCCCACTATCCTATCATTTGTAACGATCCTACCTCAACCATCCTACCATTTCTAGCATTTGTTAACGTCACTATTATAACCATCTTACCGTTTCTACCATTTCTAACATTAACACAAACCCATTTGTAGCGGCCCTGTTTGTAACTGTTCTGTTCCAGTCACTTATATCATTTGTAAAGTCCTGGTACAACGATTACTAGCATTTGTAGTGGTCCGGCTTCAAGTATTTCTACCATTTGCAGAGAGGCTGGAAGCTTACCATACAACAAATCTATAAACCAAATACATTATTCCTGTATGCTGGCTTCCGAATTTCCGCGTCTAATGTCTCGAATTCCACCATCTGCTATCCCATATCCCCACATCTATTATCCTGAATTTCCATATCTAATATTTTCCGAGACACCCTGTATCTTTTTGTTAGTATATATGCCCCGATTTAAGGTTTTGACTGTACGTGGAACGCCTCTATCGACACGATAACACACATTGTGTTTATTACGTGTTGCTACCGGATGTCTTCTACACACAAAATGTTTTCACCTTTGTTCGATCTCTAACAGAGGGGGTGCATCGCTTTCAGTCACGACAGTGACAGTCTTCTATACACGCGATGTTTTGACCTTTATGCGCTCGCTAACAGAGGGAGCGAACTGTGCGCCTGCTAACAAGTTGGAATTCTGCGAATTTTTGTGACAAGGTCGTCGTGTCTGGTTGCTAGCCGCTATCTTAAATGTTGCAGGTTCTTTATTACTACGAGTCTTAAACGGGTTTTTCAATCAACTGATAGAAAGAGTAGTAAGGTCGCCTTGTTGGCGCCTATGGTAAGTGTTTACATAGGAAGCAAAACGACCGGGATTCGACTCCCCATGACGGTTTTTGTAATATATATATATATATATATATATATATATATATATATATATATATATATATGTTATATCACACTTCTCAAAATTAAGTTTTTAAAAAAGATTTATTTAACTTGTACAAAAAATATAACGTTTGAACTAAAAATGAAAAATAACAATATAAACTAACTACAGACAGAGTAATAATGAATAAAGACTAAGTGAAATTCTACAATTTATAAGATAATGAATGCTGAATCGGCACTGTCTTCACTGCGATTCCCACGGATGCTCGGCGGGACTGTAATGTGATAGTGCACGTGTTCGCTGAATCAGCTGGGAACGATGAAATACAGTTGCTACATAAGTTCACCCAAGGTTCATGTTATAAACTTATATAACAACTTCCATCCATTTGAAAAAGTTGATGCTGTATCATCAACTTTTAGGGAAGTTCTGAAGTTCTATGTCTTCGGTAGGGCTTAGTAGGCTGTGAAGCTTTCCTCTGGAATTAGTCTTTGCTGGACATGGTGCTGGCTCGCTAGTAGGGTCAGATTTAGTAAACTTACTAAACTTTTTCCGGATTACTGTGGCGGTGAGCAGGACAACAACAATTACTGCTAACATGATTGCACTAATTGTGAATAAGGAGGTATGCCTCTCCACGAATGGTTGGTGTATCAGTTGTTCCAATTCTCTGGAGTACTGGCTGAGTTTATGATTGGCAATGTTAAGATCTCGGACATCTAGTTCTTGTAGTTTTAAAGGTTCAATACTGGGAAGTTGACTGACGGTAGGCATGTCGTCGCAGCAGTTGTAGGGGATATCTACTGGATGATATTTGAGTGTGATGCTATTTTTAGTGGTCCGTCTGGCATGGACCCTGGTATTGCCGATGAAGGCGTTGCAGTGGGGTTGAATTTCCATTAATGAATTCTTCGATACGGTTAGTGTGACAACATCTTCACCCTTGCATTTGATGGTGATGGGCAAAGGTCTGGAGATGGAGATCAACCAGAGGTTTATGTTGATCTCTTGGATATTATAATCTTCTGCAAATAATATCGAAGTTTTGCACCTTGCGGGAAGTGTAATTGGCTGTCTGAGAAGTTGTCCTTTGCAGATGGCATCTTTGTCTATTGGATGTGGAATTGACTTGGAACAAATTTTATGCTGTGTGTTTAATGGCATGCAGTCACTCAGGTCTTCGAAGGATGTATATAATAACGAATCGTCATCTCTCTCGATAAATTTTGTTTTTATTGAAAGTATGTGATGAAACCCTGTTCGATCATCCAAAATTGGGATAGGATAAAGGTGATAAAGAGAGTAAATCTCGGGGTCAACTAAAGGAATTTTGAGTACAAAAATGATTTTAGTGTTGATTTGAAATGCTTCCAGTTCTATCAAATCGATGTATTGAGCAACATTTGAACTGTAAATAGGAAGTGGTAAATTATTTTCATGGAGTGACTGAGAAATTTTTTGAGGGGAATCGACCAAATCTATTGGGCTTATAATCGAACTATGTAAAATTTTTAAGCGGGCGAAAGAGACTGCTGTTAAAACATCGTTTAGGATGTTTTCGATAAATATATAGCTCTCCATTAGGCTTTCACACAGATCCAGGATATTGATTTGGAATTCATGAAAGGCAAGATCATTCGAAATGTATAGAAGTGACTCTCTAATTAATAAACTCCTATTGTATTGTTAACGGGTGTAAGAGAGTAAAAAATCTGAAAAGAAGGGATTTATTCAAAATAGGTTTTAGTCTGTCAAAGTTAATTTTACTTATTTGATTAGTCTGTAGGTTTATGACTGTTGCAGAATTTTTGCGTATCGCGGTAATTTCAAATGGTCCATTGAATTTGTTTTCGGATTTGTTTTTAATCTGAGATTCCTTAACGTAAACTTTCTCGCCTACTTTGTATTCCGGTTGGTTAGTTGAAACATGTTGGTCGAATCTTACTTTTGATTTTTGTTTTTGTTGGTAGGTTTTAGCGCGGGTAAGTCGATAATAGTAATTCAATCTATTATTGAGGTCCCTAACGTATTTGGAAATGAGTTTTTCCTGATCGTATATTGTTTCCGGAGGTCTACTAGAAGTGTGCCTAAAAATTAGTTCGTAGGGCGTAAAACTGGTAGTCTTGTTTTTAGTATTGTTGTAGCAGATAACTGCGTAGTGGAGGACGTTGAATGGATGTTCGTTCGGATGTTCCGCTGTATTTGCCCTTATCATTTCCGCTAAAGTGGCGTGAAACCTTTCGATAGAACGGTTTGATTCGGGATGGTGGACACTTGAAAAGGATAACTTTATGTCATATAGTTCGCACAGGTCCCTTATTAGAGTATTGTCAAATTCTCGTCCATAGTCGCAATGGATGCGAAGAGGGTACTGTAATGTTGGAAAAATACTAAGAGGGTGTTTACGACTGGTTTAGCTATTTTGTCACCAATAGGGTAAGCTTGAGTAAATTTGGTGAGTTCATCCCTAATGGGTAGTGCGTAGTTTCTCGTTGGATATTCGAAAATATCAATGTTGATACGTTCGAAAGGTGTTTTTGGTATTTCGGTTATGACAAAAGGAGCACTTAAGTTTTTCCTACAAAACTTTACCTTTTGGCAAGTTTGACAAATTGCTCTACACTTTTGATTAGTCCAGTCCAGTTATACTTTTTCCTAATACGTCGAATAGTCTCATTAATTCCACGATGTAGGTTATTTTTGCCGCAGTGGTACTGTTGCAGTATAATGGGAATTTCGTCTTGAGAAGGGGTTGTCACAATGTTTTGACAAATCTTTAGTTTTATGTCTTTGTCTGCGAGTATGAAAGACAATGTTTCGAGAATAGGTAGTTCGACGTTTTTTTCAATACAGAACGTTTCGGATTCGTCGAACTGGTCTTGGTTGTTATAGAGGATGTTGAAAAGATTTGAGACAACTGTTCCAGGATCAAAGGGTAAAGGGACAAATAAATATTTTCTATGCCGTACAGTTTTACTGGCTAGAACGTTTAGAGTGTCAGTAGTGAAGTTTGGATCTTCTTCGAAAATGTCTTCGATGATTTTGTCATGCAAGTCATTAAGTTTATTTTGAGAAGTTTATTCGTTGTGAGATTTGTCTAGGAGTTGGGCGTTAGAAATTTCTATTTTTGAGTAATCGATTATCGACGCGGTTTTATATAGTTGAACAAATCGATTATACTCTGTTATCATTCTTTCGTCATGTTCATCGGCTTCTTGATCATTGTCGGAGTCTGGTTGTTTTGAGTCGGTTTCGTTATTTGCAAAGATGTTGATTTTAGAAATAAAGTCGGTGCATTGTTTGCAGTGATTAATTTTGATACGGGAAAGAGCGTCTGCGTTCAAGTTTACCTTGCCGGGCTTGTATTCGATTTTGTAGTTATACTCCTCTAGCTTGAGGCGCCATCTGGCTAGACGACTGCCAGGGTCTTTGATCGAAAAGAGCCAAGTAAGCGGACGGTGATCACACAGAAGTGTAAACTTTCTCCCAAAAAGATAAGGTCTGTAGTGCTTGACCGGCGAAACAATGGCTAGCAGTTCCCGTTCAATAGTGGAATATCGAGTTTCTGCAGCGCATAGTGTACGGGAAGCAGATGCTATAGGAAGATCTTTTCCTACGGGCGAAGGCACTAGCATCAGTAGTGAGCAGGAATGGTTCTTCGAAATTTGGGTATATCAAGATGGGGTCAGATACAAGGGCTTGCTTCAGTTCGTTGAAGGAAGACTTTCAATCTGCGTCGAAGATGAATTTGACGTCTTTTTGCAGGAGTTTCGTGAGAGGCTTTGAGGTTTTAGCAAAGTTGGGGATAAAACGTCGGTAATATCAGGTGAGTCCTAGGAAAGATTTAACGTCTTTCGGAGTTTGGGGCTGAGGAAAATTCTGGATGCATTCAACCTTTGAAGAGTTTGGTTTTACTCCTTCTTGGCTAATGAGATGACCAAGGTAAGCCACTTCCTTACGGAGAAACTCACACTTGTCAGGTTGAATTTTTAGGTTGACTGTCTAAGACGCTTAAAGACTTCTGTTAAACGAGACATATGCTCATGGATGGTTGGTGAATAGACTATGATGTCATCCATGTACACAAGGCAACGTTCATTTTGGATACCCAAAAGAATGTTGTCCATGATCCTCTGAAAAGTAGAAGGTGTATTTTTCAAGCCAACTGGCATACGAACGAATTCGTAATGGCCACTGTCAACAGAGAAACCGGTCTTGGGAATGTCTTCCTCAAGGATTTCCAACTGGTGGAACCCGGAAACGAGATCCAGTGTCGAAAAGTATTGACAAGTTGGTCGAGGAGATCGGAAATGTTGGGCAGAGGATATTTATCGTCTACAGTTAGTTCGTTTAACTTCCTATAGTCGATAACAATTCGCCACTTTTGCTTACCAGAAGCATCGAGTTTCTTTGGGACGACCCATACGGGGGAGGACCAAGGAGAAGGAGAGTGCCTTGATCAAGCATTTTGGAAATTTGGGTTTTCACTTCCTCCTTATGGACTTGAGGATATCTGTACGATTTTGTGAAAACGGGCTTGGCATTATTGGTGTCAATAGAGTGTTTGACGGCGTTAGTAAACGTCAAAACATTACCTTAGAGAAAGAAAATATCTTCGAATTCTAAGCAGAGATTCGTGATAAGTTCTCGCTCTTCGTCGTTAAGATGTTCTGTCCGAATTTGTTCCCTGATTGTAAAGTTTCTGTCTAAGTTTGTAGATTCAGAGTAGTCGTGTGTATTCAGATTTAAGAGAGGGTGTGTATTGTCAAGGGGTTCTAAATGAAGATTGGAAAAGTTAACAGTTTTTGGCATTGCGTTCGCGTTTATTATCGAAGGCAGAAATTCTCCTTTTGAATTAACATGTACAACAGCGTTGGGAAGTCCTACTTTATCAATTACTTGTGTCGGTAAAATTGCGTCGGTGTTTGAAAGTTCATATTTTAGTTTGAAAATTTGTTCCATACGTGCCTGGATAGTTATTAGATTGTTATAAGTACCAGTTGGCATTTTAGTATTGGGAATGTCTTTTGGTTGTGTATTAGATTGGTCGTGATAGGGTACTTTATGTAGGGGGATAGTTTTAAAGTTGGTAATTAATTGTTTGGATTTTAAGTCGACGATACATTCATAATGCTCAAGACCTAATATTCCATCAAACTCAATATCTAGATCGTAGATAAAGACCTTGTGTGGATTGCCTAGAGCGAAATGAATGAGGGTGGATTGTGAGATCGGGATTTTCTCATGAGTAATGCCTTGAATTGTTACTCTTTCGGGAGATCTTTGTGAGAAGTTTTTGACAGCGTTTTCTTTGAAAATGGAGATACCAGCTCCGGTATCAATTAGGAGTTTAAGTTTCCTAGAAGCGTCATTGATATAATAGATTCTTGGAATGTACTGTCAGAAGGGGACTTAAAGAAATGTTTGTTATGGGAAGTTCAGATCAGGATTGAAGTCTTCCAAATTCAAGTTCTGTATTTGAGTTTGGACTTCTGAAAGGGTAGTTGTCGTATCTGGGGGTTGATCTAGGCTCCGAAGCGCTAGAAAATCCTGGTATTCATTAGGGCTGAAAGGTACGATAGGGGTATTGTCTACCGTTTGTTCAAACCCATAGCTTTCATAGTTTTGGGTGTTGTCATCGAAATGCTGCTGATTATTATCAGTATAATAATCATACTCGTCTGCATAATATTCGTGATAGTTTTGATTTTGATGGTGATTAAAATGGTGGGTCCTTTCAGGAGGGAAATTTGGGTTTGTCTGTATTACAGACGGTTGAAAGTTGTTCGGCTTGAAAGGAGGTCTTTGAAAGTTATTTGGTCTAAATTGTTGACCTTGATGATTTGTGTTATTGTTCACAGGATTTAGTCTCGATGATTGATTCGGCCCAATGAAGTCTATTATTTTGGTTAAAAGGCTGATGGTTATTTTGACTCAAAACCTGAAGTCTGTTATAGAATGTCAGGGGGACTCGTTTGATAGTTGTTTCAAACGTTGGAGATCGTGAATTAAAGAATACAGATCCCTAGAGTCTCCAAAGTGTAGTGTTAGAAGCTGCTTTATTTCGAACTACGACTCATGGTTCCTCGAGTTGATTAACTGCGCCGCTTTTTTCCTTAATTTATTTTTAATGTGGATTACTAACAAGTATTTTTGTTCAGCAGTTGACATGTTATATGCACAATTGCAAGCATGAATAAATGTGGCCAAAGAAATTGGTCGCCTTCAAACTCGGGAATTATTGAAAATATTTCCGACAACCTATATTTTTCAGTTTCATCGACAACCGTGTTGTTCTGTGATTGTGCCATTTTGATTTAATTGAATTTTAAACGAAAAAGTTTCAAATCAAAAATAATAAAAGGTATAGAAAAATGGTATCAATAAAATAAATGGTGTAAAAATCAATAATCAATAAACTTGTAATTGGGGAAAAACCAAAGTCATTTGGATGATAGAATGGTATTAATAAAATAAAATGTAAATAAAATCAATAAATCAAATAGTTCACTCAATCGAATTAATAAAATCAAAGTAATCAATTAAATCATAAAATATTAATGTAATTAAATAATAAATCGGTGATTCAATTCACTGAAATAAAAAAATATCAAATAATCAAAATATTAAAATCAATCAAATATTAATATCAATTATTAAAATCTTAAACATTAGACGATTCACTACTACTCACATCAACAGGAACATTGGAAGATCCGTCTTCTCCTTGTTATTGCAGTTGGGACTTCTTCCAGGTTCTTTGCTCCGTTGAGGGATAGGAATCCGCCGCTACCAGTTAGAAGTAAGCTCGTGTTCTAGTAACGTTGACGGATCCTACTGAAAGCGCCAATTTGTTATATCACACTTCTCAAAATTAAGTTTTTAAAAAAGATGTATTTAACTTGTACAAAAAATATAACGTTTGAAATAAAAATGAAAAACAATATTAACTAAGTACAGACAGAGTAATAATGATAAAGACTAAGTGAAATTCTACAATTTATAAGATAATGAAAGCTGAATCGGCACTGTCGACACGGCGATTCCCACGGATGCTCGGCGGGACTGTAATGTGATACTGCACGTGTTCGCTGAGTCAGCTGGGAACATAAGTTCACCCAAAGTTCATGTTATAAACTTATATAACATATATATATATTATTTCGTATACCGTTGAAGTTTGGCCCGCTTAAACAGATCAGGTGACTATTGACCAATCAGAGCGCTTTAAGGGGTAACTGCTTATCTATTACGTCATACCCTCTCATTCACCTTCCCTACCTCTGACTCTGTGGCCTACCTCTCAGCGTGCCTGATGCCTACCGTGCCGTGATATACGTCAACGTCTATGCCTAGTCACTGTCATGTACGTGTCATCGTTCTGTGATATACTTGAACGCCCCATGCAAACGTTCCGTGCTATCTTTCTATGCCAACGTCCCATACTATCGTTCCGTACCATCTTCCGTGTCAACACCTTTTCTAAACTATACGTTAAGTCACAGCAGCCCTATCCAATAGCAGTGGATACAACATAACCTAAATCGCAGCCTGTCATCAGCATCCTAACCTCTAAGCTGCCCTTAGCCGATATCACCAGTTAACCTCTACGACGCGTCACAGCAGCCCTAGTCGGGGCACCCCCTGCACCCGTACACAACGGTTAACCTCTTCAACAAGTCACAGCAGCCCTAGTTGTGGCCCCCCGCAGTCCTTGCCGCTTCGCTACGATCCGAGAACGCGGCCCCCAAGTTCGCAGAACAAATCTCACCCTCGATCGAATTTCACCCCCGTCAATTGCCAAAAGGGCCTTAAATATGATGAATGCACCCCCTAAATATACCGTTTACACCCCCACGTTAAGCCAAAATGGCACTAATTACGCCGTTTCTCACCACTAAACCGCCAGCTCAAGTTGGCGATTTCAAGGTCATCTTGGTAAATTTTCGCTAATTTTAACCTTAGAATCCCTTATGGGAAATTAAACGTATTTTGGGTCGATTTTGCGCTCGAACCGACATAGCTTATATACTCTAACTACTACAACAAACTACACTAGAATGTCGAATTTGAACCTGACAATTGCTGAGAATCTTTCTATTTGATCTGAGGAACGTTATAGACATTATTGAAAAGTGGTGGGAAAATGTGTTCAAATCAGTTAGCAACATATGAAGCCCAGACAGTAAAAAGCATCAATCTAACTACTACAACAAAGTACACTAGGACGTCGAATTTGATCCCGACAGTTGTTTAGAATCTTTCTATTTGATCTAAGGACGGTTATAGAAAATATTGAAAAGTGGTGCTGCGAAAATGTGTTCAAATCAGTTAGCAAAAAATCAAGCCGAGACAGTAAAAATCATAAATCTAACTACTACAACAAAGAAACCTAGGACGTCGAATTTGATCCTGACTGTTCTTTAGAATCTTCCTATATGATCTAAGGAACGTTATAGACATTATTGAAAAGTGGTGCGAAATTGTGATGAAATCAATTAGCAACAAATAAGGCCCAGACGGTAGAAACCATCAATCCAACTACTACAAAAAAAGTATCCCGACAGTTGTTTAAAATCTTTCTATTTGTTCTAAGGAATGTTATAGACATTATTTTAAAGTGGTACGGAACTGTGCTCAAATCAAGCCGAGACAGTAAAAAACATCAATCTAACCACTACAACAAAGAACACTAGGAAGTTGAATTTGATCCTGACTGTTGTTTAGAATCTTCCTATATGATCTAAGGAACGTTCTATACATTATTTACAGTTAGCAACTAATATAACCGATACAGTAAAAAAAGAATACAAAAAATCAGGCTAACTACTACAACAAAATACACTAGAACGTCGAATTTGATCCAGACAGTTGTTTAAAATCTTTCTATTTGATCTAAGTAAGGAACGTTCTAGACATTATGAAATGTGGAGCAAAAATATGTTCAAATAATGTACAACTAACTACTGTTTTTTAGAACCTTTCTATTTGATCTAAGAAACGTTGTAGACATTATTGAAAAGTGGTGCAAAATTGTGTTCAAATCAGTAACAAATAAAGCCGAGACAGTAAAAAGCATCAATCTAACTACTACAGCAAAGAGACATTAGGATGTCGAATTTGATCCTAGAGTTATTTAGGAATCTTTCTATTTGATCTAAGGAACGTTATAGACATTATTGAAAAGTTGGTGCAAAAATGTGTTCAAATCAGTTAGCAACAAATAAAGGCGAGACAGTAAAAAGCATCAATCTAACTACTACAATAAAGCAAGTACCAAAGGACGTCGAATTTGATACTGACAGTTGTTTAGAATCTTTGTATTTGATCTAAGGAACTTTATAGACATTACTGCAAAGTGGAGCGAAATTGTGTTCACACAAATCAGTTTAACAACAAATAGAGTGGCCGAGACAGTAAAAATCACCAATTTAACTACTACAAGGAAAGTAGCGCTAGGGACTGTCGAACTTGATAATGGCAGTTGTTTAGTATCTTTCTATTTAATCTAAGGAACGTTATAGACATTATTTTTTTAAAGTGGTACGGACTTGTGTTCAAAATCATTTATTAACAAATCAGGCAAGACAGTAAAAAACTCAATGCTAACTACTATCCACAAAGAAGCACTAGAACGTCGAATTTGATCCTGACAGTTGTTTAGAATCTTTCTATTTGATATTTGCACTAAGCAACGTTCGAGGACATTATTGAAAAGTGGTGCGAAAATGTGTTCAAATCAGTTAGGCAATCAAATAAGCCCAAACCCGAGACAGTAAAAAACATCAATCTAACTACTACAACAAAGTACATTAGGACGTCGAATTTGATCCTGACAGTTGTTTAGAATCTTTCTATTTGATCTAAGGAACGTTATAGACATTATTGAAAAGTGGTGCGAAATTGTGTTCAAATCAGTTAGCAACAAATAAAGCCGAGACAGTAAAAAGCATCAATTTAACTACAACAGCAAATTACCATAGCACGTCGAATTTGATACTGACAGTTCTTTAGAATATTTCTATTTGATCTAAGGAACGTTATTGAAATTATTGAAAAGTGGAGCGAAATTGTGTTCAAAACAGCAACAAATGTAGCCGAGACAGTAGAAACCATCAATCTAACTACTACAATAAAGTACACTAGGACGTCGAATTTGATCATGACAGTTGTTTAGTATCTTGCTATTTAATCTAAGGAACGTTATAGACATTTCTGAAAAGTGGTGCGAATTTGTGTTTAAATCAGTTAGCAACAAATAAAGCCGAGACGGTAGAAACCATCATCTAACTACTACAACAAACTACACTAGGACGTAGAATTTGATCCTGACTGTTGTTTAGAATTTTTCTATTTGATCTAAGGAACGTTATAGACATTATTGAAAAGTGGAGTGAAAATGTGTTCAAATCATTTAGCAACTAATATAGCCGATACAGTAAAAAGAGTCAATCTAACTACTACAACAAAGTACACTAGGACGTCGAATTTGATCCTGACTGTTGTTTAGAATCTTTCTATTTGATATTGTGTTCAAATCAGTTAGCAACCAATAGAGCCGAGACAGTAAAAAGCATCAATCTAACTACTATACAAAGTACACTAGAACTGTCAGGATCAAATTCTTCTCTTTGTTCTAAGGAATGTTATAGACATTATTTTAAAGTGGTACGGAACTGTGCTCAAATCAGTTAGCAACAGATCAAGCCGAGACAGTAAAAAACATCAATCTAACTACTACAACAAAGTTTTTTAGAATCTGTCTATTTGATCTAAGGAACGTTGTAGACATTATTGAAAAGTGGTGCAAAATTGTGTTCAAATCAGTAACCAATAAAGCCGAGACAGTAAAAAGCATTAATCTAACTACTACAGCAAAGAACATTAGGATGTCGAATTTGATCCTAACTTTTGATACAGAATTACCGAATCTAGTTGAAAAATTGTATAAGACCGTATTCGTTTTTACGTCAACCCTTATTAGTTTCACATATCCACATTCAGTTGCAAGTTCTCCTAAAATAAATTTAGTTAAAGCAAATTAAGTTTTTCATTTTTTGAAAATTAGTAAATATCGGTTAAAGTTTTTGATTTCAGAAACTTGTACTAAGAAGTGCGTAAGAGGGCATCCATTTTCCTCGGTGGGATTTTCTAAGATGAGTGAGATTTACCTTGTGAATTTGATATAATTAATATTAATGTATTTAGCTTCATGCCACTAAATACAATCTTGTACTACAATTTTTCGTCAAATTAAGACCACGTAAATGATACCTCGTTTAAGCTGAACTAAACAAGTTAAACTAAATAATGGATAGTTGGTAGAGTATTTCTCAAGAATTTTTACCCTGGCTCCACACGTTCTCCTCAACACGGATTGATTGGTTAGGCTTCGACACGTTAGGTTAGGTTAGGTTATTAATAACGAGTTAAACAAAATCGAATACCAAACAATCCCTAACAACCAACATCAAACTTCACCAAGCAACAGTGACTCCCAAGATAATCACATTAATACAATAACTATACCATACATATAGGGTCTACCAGAAAGACTAAAGAGTGGGAAACAGATGTAATATCAAACATCATTTAAAACAAGAAATACACTAAAATCAATTATATAAAAAACCACACCAAATAGCACAACTCAAAATACAAAAAATTGCATTTATAAAATCCCTTGTGAATGTAATAAATTTTATATTGGAGAAACGTCTAGACCTCAAAACACAAATTACATAAAAAAAGACAATTTGAAAAATCCAAAATTTGTGAACATGCTTGGGACCTTGGTCATAAAATACAGTTTCAAAATTCAGTTATATTACACAAAGAAGAACACAACACCAAAAGAAAACTAAAACAGTCTGCTTTAATTTTGTTAAATGAAAACGATTGTATCGCTACTACCGCCGTAGACTTCAGTCGTCCCTGGCCGATGATTAAGGAAGAAATTGCTAATGGTCATGTCCTTGTGAACAACCCAATATCGGGATAGTTCATACGGTTTTTCCTAGGTTTTCCCTTATGATTTTAATGGGATCACTGAATCAACAAAATTCTTTCGTTGCATTTTTGGCGAATGCACTTATAATCTTATAATAAAGTCGCACCTAGGAGCGCGACATAAAATTCTGAAGATCTCCCTTTTAAATTCTTCCAATTTGAAAGGAACTTTATGATTATATGATCTTTAAATGTTTCTGTGCTACCCTGTATATTACAAATAAAATTCTCTTAGTTACGTCAGAAATCAAATAATACATATTGTCAAATATTTTAATTATACATCTTTTGCCTTTTTTATCCATAGTTTCTTAACCATTGACAACGGGGTCTGACCTAGACCCCGAAACGTTTGGAATATACAGCAATTTTCTGAACTGTGGTGTTATTTCCCAAGAAGTACTTAGACATTGACAAATATGCCACAAATATCATTCAGAAAACAATCAACGGTGACTGTTTTTAACTGGATGTGGTTGTTAGCTGACCCGATTTCCGATGACCTCAAAACTCTGGACCTGGCAATGTACACAGCGCCAGCGGCGCCAGTGTCAAATGTGATGGTGATTGCTTGGCCATTGATGGTGCTCTTGATCACTAGGCTGTTGCTTTCTCGGCAAAACACCCGGATGAATGCTGTCCTGGGGGCTGGTGGAGGGTTAGTCAGCTTTCGCCCCTTATGCTGACTGATCGCAGTTTCCCTGGTTGTTAAGGTTGTTTTGTTGGCTACCCCTCGTTGATGATCGTTGGTTCACTTGCATCGTTGAAAACTTGTTCGTTCACAACACAACCACCTCTCGTTCCAGTTCTTTGTGACCGTTCAAGTATTTGTTCATACCAGTCAATGCTTGAAAGGGTGACTCTGACTCTTCCTGAGTGAAAGAAACTACTCGTACCCTCGGCTTGGACATGTTTATGACGGCCTCTACCTCCAAAGCCCGGAGCAAAGCTTCATTACTTTTCTTGATGCTACTAATTCTTTCTTTGTACTTCAACATCTCTGATACCATTTATCAAACTCTGTGTGGCCAATTGATCTTTAATTTCCTCTGACAGGTCTGGGTAGGACAAGTCTAATCTCTGCTTCGAATTCTTGAAGACTTTTTGTGTTTTACCACTTAGTTGCACCTGGTATACTTGGCTCAATGATTGTTTGTTGTTTCTTTTGTCTAGGATTGCGATGTTGATCCACTGGAATGCTTTGGAGGAAATCTAAAACCGGACCTCTTAAAGAAATTACCAGAGAGGTGAATTTTTCAAATTGCCGTTTGTACATAGGCCAAGATGAACTACCATCAAATTTGGGTGGTTTGCTAGAGGAACCTTTGGTATTCACGGTGTTCTGGTATTTCCCTCGTGCAAATTTTGTTGCATTTTTTTAATTTCTGTTTCCACTTTGTTTTGGATTATTACTTACTATTATTTATTCAGGGGCGGTTTGTCTTTTTAATGTCATCCTGTCTGTCTCTTTTTATTCAATTTGTTTTTGTGTTTTCTTTAAAATATTTTAAATTCATTTTGTCTTGTTAATTCAAATTTCGAAAACAACCCCTCAATTAAATTCTGTGGCTTTTCATTTATGTTAGTGACAAGATTTTCTAACTCAACTTTAAGTTTTTCATCAAAAGATTTCACTAACCCATGTTGTATTTCGTCTTGATTTTCTTTTTTTGTTGTTGCGTTTTTCCAGGATATGAGTTATTTTTTCGTCTAATTTATCAGCAAGCTGTTTGAACATTTTTTTGCTAGTCTCATCCATTTCTGCCATACCTCGAGTGTAGCCATAAATCACTTTAATTAATTTCACTTAATCCTTCACTTCTGTCACCAAATTGCAATAGATTCCTTGGGTTCAATTCCCAAATGTAGACACCTACTTTCAATGTCTTTTTTTAACAAAATAAACAAATAATTCACTAATACTACTAACAAAATAATAAATAATACTACTAACTAACTCTAACCTGTACGATCGTCGTCTTTTAAAATTAGCGTGGAATATACCCGAATTTCGATGGTTATTTCTTTGTTGTTGTTTTCCCGGAAATCTCGAGTCGACCTTGATTCTTTTCTTTATCATTACAGCCGGTCTTATGGTCACATTGTTTTCATCAAAACGTACCAATTTAGAAGGTATTGGTTATTCTAGTGCCCCCCTGAGATTTTTGGCTGGAGCCGCCACTGAATCTTAATAATACTTCTTTTGCCCCTATTATAACTATTCCTATTATTGAATTTTTTATTTAAGTGATACCTTTGGCTTGAGTCGAAGTTTAAGGCTAAGGCGGAACAAGCGGCTTCGGCCAAAATCTGAACTTCGGTCGAACACTACAAATTTGAAGTTTCAGTCAAATTACTCTGTAAAATCTTCTGTGTAGAAAATATCTATCCAAACAACAGGAGTAGACGTTTTGCAGAATTCTGGGAAAAAATCTTTATTGTCAATTTCTTTATAGTTGTGTGCTCAGATGTGTGTTCTCTGTGGACATGCACCTGATGATCACTTCCAGACAAAACAAAAACAATCTTCAAATAAATAAATAAATATTTATACAATATATTCAAATATCTGAAATTTTATCGTTACCTCTTTGCTTTCAATTTTATCATTTTTCCATGTTACTAAGTAGGTACGTGTGCATTAGTTTATACGGAATATAGTTCAGTTCAACATTCAGACAACTTTGTGCTATATTTTCAATGTTAAACTCTTCTGTTTCTTCGCATTCTGAATAAATATTGAGGTAAGTTTTTAATCTTGTAGGGTTTTAATTAAGACAACATGTGGGTATTTACTGTTATTAATTTGTACAAATATTTAATTAAAAGATATTGGTTTAACTAGAGTAAATGCTTAAGATTTAAGTATAAAAACTGAAACCCTCTTAAAATTAAACTCTATTTAAATAGCATAAGACTATAGGATCTGTTTTAGATTTGATAAGCGATATTGTTGTGATGGAAGATATTTCTTTACCGGTGACTTTAATCAGCGCCTGAGATGGTTACTATTAATACGGGCGACCTAATTCTCCGAAAAGCAGTGAATTAGGTCGCTGCCTGCACGCCGCACGGTACCTCATAATTCGTGTATTGTCCTGGGATGGATACTGTTCGACCACAGCCGGCGACGGCGTACTAATTGCGATTTGTGTAACTGCTTGCATGATGCACGGTCGTTATTTTTTGCCTATCGTGGTCGTGTGATGAGTGTGTGTGTCTAGTCTTGCGTTAAGCATAATAGTTTAATTGGTTTGAGTTTTTGATTTAAGTCAAATTAAATATATTAAACACTATTTAATTTATTACTGATAATTATTAGCTGCACTGCAAGAGTGCAAGATAAACCACGGTTAAATGTTGAAACCTCTAATATTAAAAAATCGCAGTATCGCTCAACGGCAACGCTTATACAACATACATTCACCCTACTTGATTTTGATTAAGTTAACACATCACACCGACCCTCACACTGAAACAGCGATCTCAGTCACTGTTTAAAAGAACGGTGACCCAAAAAGTACTGGTAAGCTCATTGCTACTATATCAGATCCACCGTTATTAGGGACAAAGAGTTTTCCAAAAGCTGTAAATAGAATTAACAGGCTGCCTTTACTCTCCTATTGACCAGTCACTAACGACACTAACCACCTCCACAATTTATGGACCTTCAACACTTAGTCCTCCTTATGAATGAACGTTAGAATAAAAGTATATAAACGACAATTATTCGATAGATCTTGCTATTAGCTAGCGCAACGTTTACATTGCGCTCCGTTGCTATTTACTGTGTCCGTAAATGTCAAATTAATGCAGTCCAGCATTCTACAGTGAGAATGTTATCAGATGACCTTAAAAGTTTAAAGGACGCCGTGATGCACTAAGCTGACAAGAGCTATCTGGGAATGGATACCTGTGAATAATATAACTTTTAACTCAATACACACTCACTCATTATGTCGAAGTTATAAAAGTCCTTGGGGTGTGGTTTGATGAGCGGTTAAGTTTTTCAGTTCATATTTCTAAGGTTTGCATAAAAGGTTTCAATATGCTGAATAGAGATATTATTGGGCGTTCTATATGTACCTTTAAGCTGTTGATATATATGATTCTTATGATGACATCTTGTCAATGTGAACGCAACATTGAATACCATGCAACTTAGATGTATTTTTTCTTCATTCATTTATGTATTGTCATGTCAACGTGTCAATTGTAAAACAACAACAATAGACGTTTTGTATTGTGTTGCAAGTTGTTATAAGATAACCGTTTATTGTCGGATATCAACATTAAAAATACTTTAAATTTACAGTTGTTTGTTTCTGAAACCCATGGATCACGGAGCCCTTTAGGTTATGGGCCCAGTAGATAAATAAATTGGGTATTCAGGAAAGATTTAGACGCTAAGACAAAGTCAAGCTACCGGGAAAAAAAAATCAAGAAGTGCAGTGGATACGGAAATTGGGAGTTTAGAGTCAAGCTTCTCCTACAACAAAAGGAACTTCTGGAAGTTCTAAAGGAGGTACCTCCAACAGGGCCAAATGCATTAGAAGGAAGAGAAATGATGTCAAAGCCAGAAATATCCTTATATAATGTATAAGTGACCATATATATGGTACGGCACTGGTGAGTGATATTGTTATAACAAGTGCTCCAGCATTAAAGACAATTATCTTGGTTATTATTGAGTTATAATTTATCATAAAGTGATACATCGGAAAGTGTTAATGTGTATTACAATATTGATAAGGTTTTAGCCGTTATCAGAGTAAGTAAAAGTCTTGTTACGGTTAGAATTGGCAACGAGGAGCTCACTGCGACGTTCAGGCTATCGAACAGAAGAGGAACAAAGATTTCTTTCTTAAACAGGCAGTGGCAGCACATTGTTTATTTTTGAAATGCCGGCACAACTGTGTTGTAATTGCTGTAAGAAGTCTGGCGAAGACGTCAAGTTTGTTGTTTGCTCATGTTGCAAGAATAATTTTAATTTTTTTTCTTTGGGCTTGAACCAATCTGATCTTAATTCATTGAAAAGTAGTAAAGTCAATATTAGATTCACTTGTAATGAATTAAAATCATTAATAGTTAGTCTTAAGGATGAAATAAAAAATTTAAAACCTATAAAAAGTATGCCTGAAATTGATTTTGAAGACATTTTGCAAGAAATTCAAGATAGAAACTCACGTAAACAAAATCTTATTATCTATAACATACCAGAGAATCCAGATTTATCCCCAGCTGAATTAGCCGTTGCTGATAAAGAAATGGCAAGAGATATGTTAGAATATATCTCTCCAGGGGTTGCCTTAATTTCCAAATGTGTCAGACTAGGAAGATTAGACTCATCCAAAGCTAGTCCAAGACCTGTTAAATTAATATTAGGCGATGAGCAACAAGTTCGATCATGCATACGAAATGCTCAAGTGCTACGAACTAACGTCAAATACAAAAATTATTCAATATCCTATGACCGCACCACTAAGCAGATTCAGTATTATAGGAATCTAAGAACTGAGTTGAAGGAACGGGAAGATAAAGGCGAAAAAATCTGAAAATTAAATATATTCGAGGATCACCAAGAATTGTCCAGGAAAACTAAAAGAGTCCAACAGTGAATTTTATCTCTGCTACTTTCAGAATGTGCGCGGATTAAATTCTAAAGTGGATGAACTGTATGCATGAGCTAGTTCAAGTGATTTTGACTTTATTGGCTTAGTGGAAACATGGCTATCGGACGCAGTCTCTAGTGCGGAAGTATTTCCTGAAAATTACAATATATTTCGCAGAGACCGTGACTTTCACCAGTCAAAGAGAGCAAAAGGTGGTGGTGTACTTCTAGCATGTAAGTCTAAATATGTAGTGGAACCTATTGATTTAAGTCATTTGCTTAACCAGTTTGTCAATATTGATATACTAGGTGTTAAATGTGCAGTATCTCATAACACTGTATTAGTATACGTTCTGTATATACCTCCGTATGTCACAGTAGCTGATTATGAACTTTTTTGAGCACTTTGGTCAAATTATAGTCAATCAGGCTCTTATTCTAGGAGATTTTAACTGTAGTAATTATAGTACTTATAGTGTTAACAGTGTAACTGATAATCGGTGTCAAGCCATTTTAGATTACCTAGACTTCACAAATTCAGTTCAAATTAATAACGTTTTGAATTCGTTAGGGAGGATATTGGATCTTGTCATTGTAAGCAATAACCTCAAGTGTGAAGCATTCAGGGAAAGCTGTCCCTTAATTGACATTGAAGATGCACATCATCCCTCTTTGAAAATATTTGTTAGTCTTCAATGTACTAAAACTGAAAATTTTACTGCTGCGCTTGATTCACAAATGTACAATTTTAAAAAAGCATTCTTTCCCGGACTATACAATGCTCTGTCGTATATTGATTGGAATTTTTTGGATAGTGAGGATGGTGTAAATGAATTTGTGAAGCGTGTTACCATAAAATATATCAAATTTTTGATTTGTATGTTCCAAAATTTAAAAATATTAATAGAAAGTATCCAGTCTGGTATACTTCGGATATAATTTAGAATATTAATACCAAGGAATATTATTATAATAAATTCCGTAAAACAAAATTAGATCATCATTATTATGAATTTTCCAGGCTACGTATGATAGTTAAACCTCAAATTAAAGAAGCATATAGCAACTATCTAAGGCAGGTTGAAAACAGTATCCTCACAGATCCAAAGAAGTTCTGGTCATATATACATAATAAAAGAGGCTTTACGCGAATTCCTGGCAAAGTCTCCCATAATGGTACCGACTTTAATACTCCTGACTCTATTGTGGCAGGTTTTGCTAATTACTTTCAAAGTGTATATGTTCCAGGGCAAGATAATGAAACAAACTTAAATACAAATAATGCTCTCCTTTGTCATATTTCCAGTTTTTCTGAAAAGATATTTTGAAAGCCATTGCGAAACTCCCAAACAAGTTTACTTCTGGAAAAGATATGATTCCCAGTTTCATCTTGAAGGATTGCAGTCGTGTATTTGTAGTTCCTTTGTTAAAAATTTACAACCTAATACTTCAGAAATCGGAGTTTCCAGAAGTGTGGAAAATTGCCAAAGTATGTCCCGTTCTTAAAGCAGGAGATAGAGCCAATATCGAGAATTACAGACCAATTTCAATATTAAATAATGTTGCCAAAGTTTTGGAAATGTGCTTATATAACTTGATTTATCCACAAATCAAATATGTAATATCACCAAACCAACACGGTTTCATGCAATATAGGTCGACTACTACCAATTTAGTTGAGATTACACAGCTGAAGCTATTGCTAACAGACGCCAAGTTGACGTAATCTACACTGATCTTTCTAAGGCCTTCGATAGAATTGATCATTCACTGCTTATTAATATAAATTACAATATTTTGGCTTTAGTGGTTCTCTACTTAAGTTACTTATATTTCGAACAGACGTGATTATGTATCCAATAATGGTTATTGTTCTAGAACATATTTCTCTACATCGGGTGTCCCACAGGGCTCTAATTTGGGACCCTTATTATTTTTATGTTTATTAATGACCTTTCTACATCATTGGAGTGTAGAAACTTAATGTTTGCTGATGACCTCAAAATTTTCTTGAACATCGTATCTCACATGGATTGCCTGTTGCTTCAGCATGAATTAAATATAGTTTCAAAATGGTGTATTGAAAATTGTCTACCTCTTAATCTTAGTAAGTGTAAGGTATGTACTTTTAGCCATAAAAGTTACCCTATTTTATTTCATTACCAAATGGATAATGTGGAGTTAACTAGATGTAGTGAAATCAGGGATTTGGGGATAGTGTTCGACAGTAAATTGAACTTCGCCACACATAGAAATTATGTTAAATCTCAAGCTACTAAATCTCTTTGTTTCATCATTCGAAATTGTAAATCTTTTACTAATGAAGATGCATTAAAATGTCTCAACACTGCTTTGGTTCGTTCCAAATTGGAATATGCTTCGATAGTATGGAAGCCTTATTATATGAGTCATATTAAATCTCTAGAAAATGTTCAAAGAAAGTTTGCTAAGTTTTTAATCCACAGATCAACGGCGATTTACCCAGAGAGGGGATTGGAACAATCTGTCCTCCTGGAACAGGTCTCTATGGTTTATTTGCAAATTCGTAGAATTAATAGTGGCATAACTTTTCTATATAAGTTACTTCACAACTCCATAGATGCTCCTAATCTCCTCTACCAAATCAGTTTCCATATTCCCAGATTAAACTCACGATACATCCCCACGTTCTACTTATATGGTGCAAGAACCAATATCCTTACTAACTCGCCGCTGCACTTTATGTGCTTAAATTATAACAATATTGCGAATGACTGCGATATTCTTCATAATTCATTATCCTATATTTTAGATAAATCCAATCAAAACTTTTATTTAAATAAGTTGTTAGGTTAAAATTGCTTATGAGTTACACATTTACATATACTTACATTCGTATACCTCTTTTTAACTGTATAAACTCATTCATTTATTTTCTTCTTGGATATTCTGTTGGACAATAAATAAATAAATAAATAAATATAGAAATAGAAATGATTCGGAAGAAAACAACTGTAAAAGTCCTTATGGATACTTTGAGTGCAACATATGCAAAGACTGTTGTAGTCTTCATAGAATGTTGCGGAACATGTAGTACCAATTAGGTAATTCTCTGAATAATTATGTAATAGAGAGAATTGATAGGCGTGATTAATGATATAGAAACAATTAATAAACTTTTAGCATCTATATCGGAACACCAATATCACAGTGTAGTGACAGCTATAGACATTTGGTTTTCACAACAGAACACAAATCTAACACTCGATTCTGTTAAAAGCAGACTTCTGGCGTAAGAACAGAGACACAAAGCTAATTCAACTACAGAAGCAGGAAGTTATGTATCTTTTTATGGCAGAAATCAAAACAAGTATCAGAAGAAAACTGTCAAGAAATTTGCTTTTATGCGCTATCTTTGTGGGAAACAAAAAGGTTTCAAAAATAAAAATGAAAGTAAAAAGATGAAATTAGTAAGGAAGAAGCGGGACCAGTGAGACAAAGGGAATAGTGAAACATTTTCATGTTTTAGTGGAAAATAAAGCGATAGGTTAGCGTCGTTTCAAGATACTTATTGACACTCAAAGACTCTCATTAAAGTGACAGATCGTTGTCCAGTCTTTCTATATTTAGCAAAAATTGAGTTTTGGTATTTCTTCGGTACTAACGTATTTTTGTGGAAGTGCGGTTAGTTGTTTGTTGTATAAAAACAAAAACAGATACGTGAATTGCGTTTTGGTTGTTACATTCATGGTAAATAAAACCATTGAAATTTTACAATATGGTTTGGAAGTACAATGGGACAAAATATTTGTGTCTCATTGTTCCCAATTAATGATTTTATGATTTTAGTAATATCTTCGTAACTTGAGGAACTCACGAAGAATTCTAAATAACTGGCATTAATGTCGGATTTGTTTTACATATGGTATGAGAAAAGAAAACTAGTAAGACTGTTACCGACAGTCTTACTGATGAGAAGACTGTGCTAGAAGCAGTCCATATGGTCATTTGTGGTAAATCAATTCGCCAAGCTGCTGTAGAGAAGAATTTGAGATTACAAACTCTGGGTAGAAATGTAAAGAAATATAAAGGTGATCCACTTTGCCGAGTGTTCCGCAATTTTAGTCAACCAAATTTTTATCCTGGTGTTGGAGGAAGCTCTAGTCGAGTATATTAAACTTGCTCGACAATCTTTTATGGCCTAACAGTTAATGATTGCTCTAGACTTGCATTTGCCTTGGCTGAAACAATTAATCTGAAAATACCAGACAACTTTTACAAATGAGAGAGGTGAATTGATTAGTACAAATGATCTCGAAAAAGGTATCCCAGTATATCATTAAGAACTCCAGAAGGAGGTAGTCTAGCAAAGGCCGCTGGAGTTTAATGTGGTAAAGGTGAAAGCATTTCTCTCAAAATTGAAATCGGTATTGCAACGCCAGACAAATTGTACTAGTGGAATTATAATTTATAATCTAAATGAAACCAGTACTTTAACGGTAAAATAGAGTTCAACAAAGGTATTAGCTGTAAAAGGCACTACGTCTGAAGCCCATTAAAGATGGATTTGAAACCACAATTAAGAATCATATGATATCAGAAGCCTATAATGGAACATTGGGTTTAGCTACAAAAGCTGGGTAGATGAACACGGAGTGCTTTATTGAAGTCCTGCAACATCTTATCACAGACACAGACTTCCAGCTAAAAAGAAAATCTGTCGCTGCTAATCATCGACAATCACGTGTGCCATTTATCTATTGATGGAATCATTTTATGCAATAATAATGGTGTTACTGTTCTGACCGTGCCCCATCATTGCATCCACAAGTTTCTGCAGTGATGTGACCATTCAGAAACCATTTCATCGATTTTATAGCGATGCTGTCTACTTGGGCAAAAGCTAACCCAGGTACACCTGTGAGCATCATTCGGGGACTCGCTTATCCACGAGCAGTGACATAAGGCAGCTGCTTTCTAAAACGGGATTATTTCCATTTGAATGCAACGTGTTTACTGAGGAAAACTTTTTGTCCTGGCAGGTTACAGAATGACTAGTAGTTGACTTACAGAATACAAATTCAACAGCCTTTATCACGTGCTCAGCTCTTAGTACTTAGTATCCGAGATCGTCGGCTAGGTCGTTCTCCGCTTGGTCTCTCCGAACTTCCACTTCAGACGAAGGTCCGAACGAACGTGCATCCACCCTTCGTGTTGGAAGAAGAGGAAAAGCCTTATGAAAATGCCAAGTGAGATTTTGGCGAAACGTCAGGCGACCGTTCCTTTAGAGGGACAAAACTTTCAACGGACGAACACCCGGACCATCAAGAGAGCTACATATATATATATATATATATATATATATATATATATATATATATATATCTTCGAGTAACTAGAAGCGAAAGCAGAAGGCTACGAGAATTATGCGAACCGACCTGAAGAGGGCAGATGTGACTCCGCCGAAACGTCGTCATTTTACCATCGATCCCGGCAGGGATCAGTTATCAACTACGCGGATGAATTCCCGGAAACCAACTAAAACATTTAGTGCCCGCGAAAACAAATATATATATATATATATATATATATACAAGAAAATATCGGGACGCAGCCAAACTTCTTGGTTACAAGGAAATACTCTTCTATTTTTGAGAGCTTTCGAAATATTTTATTTCATCGTCAGTCAATATACTACAAATAACGCAAATATTAACAATTTAGAAGTAAAAAACTAATCACTTACGTTAGTCGAGGTTGTGTAAGCAGAAAACCATCTATAAAACTTAAGAATATTCTTAAAAAAATTGTCACATTGGCATATTTGACTTGAAGACGTGATATATATTTTTTAAAGTACGGGTAAACTATTTTTATTCTTTGTAACTTACTGATGAATTGAAATATTATTAAGGAAACAAAAATTCATAGGGTAGCAAAAATGTTGACTTTTTATTTAATCAATCTGAGAATCTGTATTATATTCAGATTGATTATGAGTGTTTGAAAACTTATTCTCCATTTCCAGTAAGTTACAATAAATCACATTTAAATTTTGTAAATCTGTCTTTTTATTGATGGTATTACACTGACAGTTAATGAAGACCATCTCCAAGTAACTACGTTTAATACTGTTACATTCAATGGCCAGAATTTGCGGATTTGCAAAGGAAGGAGAATGGTTATGTTCTAAACAGTGGGTGGCTAAAGCACAACTTTCCTTTTTTAGTTTTATATCACTCTTGTGTTATGTCATTCGGTGTTTCAAATTTCTTGACGTCTGACCAAAATAGGAAGCACGGCAGTTGCTACAGTCGATTTTATATATAACGTTAGTTTAAGATCATTAGGAATTTTATCTTTTGTTCTGCTAAATAGATGATTAACTGTTTTTATAGATTTATGAGCAAATTTTATACTAGTTTCGTTTTTGAAGATCTTCAATACTTTTGGAGTTAGTTCTTTGGTATATGGTATAGAGGCATAGCAGTAATTTGCGTTAGAAGTTTTTTGGTTAATATTATTTACATGAAAATTATTCTGACTTGTTGACATGGAAGTGCTTATATTGTTACAATGTTCAAAACTATCTCTCAACATACTTGGGGTATTAAATAATATTTTGTTAAGTAATTTATAAGGATAAGTATTATTAAGGAATAATGTTATCTTGTAACGATGGATGGCAAATTTTAAGAACTCGATTTTTCATGCTACTAACCAAGTTTATTTTCATTTTAAGTGGGTGATTCGAGTGAAATTCATATATCTTCCTGAACTGCTAGGTTTCCTATACCAATCTAATTTTAGAATATTGTCAGTGTCCCTAAATATTCGTATGTCCAAAAAGGGAATACTATGTGATTCATCATCTTCTTCAATAGTGAATTGGAAAAATCTATTATGTGTTAAAAATGTTTAAAAGTTCATCTTTGCCACCAACAGGAACACTACAGACAATCATCATATACGTATTTTTTTTAAATGGATGTTAAAACTAAGTTTAGGTATAGATTCAGTGACCAGATCGTCCATAACGTACTGAGCAATAATAGGAGAAAGCTTAGAACCCATTGGTGAGCCAAAAACCTGCTTATAAAACTTTCCATCAAACGAAAAAGCAGTGTTAGTGAAAACAAATTTATTTAGTTCAAGGAAGTTATTTTTATTAATATTTGTGCGAGGGGTAATTGAAACCCAATTTCTATAAATGATAAGTTCTACCAATTTAAAGGAATGTTTGTAAAGAGTAATTTTACATCAAGACTAACTAAAACGTAATTTTGAGGTAACGAATAATTAGTATAGGTATTGGAAAAACCAAAAGAGTCTTCAACCTAGAACTCATTATCTTTATTGTATGCCCTTGTAAGGACATCTAACAAAAGTGCGGCAACACCTGAATTGGGAGCATCAATAGAAGAGACAATTGGACGTAATGACAATGTTGGCTCCTGGATTTTCGGTAAGGTATAGAATCTAGAACATCCAGAGTTATATATTGAAAACTTCTTTGCCATCATACCGTCAATCTCACTATTATTTTTTAACTTAGAAATTAGTTTTAGAGCCTTTTGTTGAATAGTGGACGTAGGATCCCTATTTAGTGTTTGGTAATAGTCACCATCACTAAGTAACTAATTCTAAAAAAATACTAATTCTGGTAAAATTATGAAATATTTTATTAAATGTAATGAGATAAGTATTCAGACGACTTAGAGTATTTTGAAAGACAGTAAAGTAGATGAAGAGAAATTTTTTAAGAGAAGAAAATTATTTCATGTATAAAAA